>JAOVVB010000020.1:15016123-15026710 GCA_028570985.1 Heterobranchus longifilis | reverse complement strand
AAGATAAAAACAATTTGTTGTTTTATGCGGTGGAATTACTATATATATATATATATATATATATATATATATATATATATATATATATAGTACTGTGTGAGGCCCTTTTTTAAAACCTGTTGGATCCAGATGGGCATAAAGTCAAATAGATGTCTGCAGCACACTGGTGTCACTTACATACAGTAATTCATGCCCGCTTGAATGATTCCTGAAGATCATGGACAAAAGACGTGTCCTTGACTGCTACTGCTTTTTTCACCATTGTCCAATAGTTTTCTAATTGGTTTAGGTCTGGGGATGAGCCAGGCCATGACTCCAGAAACTGACTATCCTAGTCACAGAAAACTACAGGTATAACGCTTTGGCCGCCACTGTAAATGTGACATATGATGACATATCTGAAAATATTGACTTGTATCTTGTTCAGATCTGAGTGCTCAGAAGGTGTTGATTAATGATGGACAGTCCACAATCTAAAACATTTG
The DNA here is from genome assembly GCA_028570985.1 of Heterobranchus longifilis. Classification (NCBI taxonomy): domain Eukaryota; kingdom Metazoa; phylum Chordata; class Actinopteri; order Siluriformes; family Clariidae; genus Heterobranchus; species Heterobranchus longifilis. Next base: position 15,026,225 of record JAOVVB010000020.1, on the reverse strand, counting down.
ATGTAATCACTGATATGATACTTTGAAGGGGCCTTCAGAAAACAGCCTTTGCTTTAAGTTTTCCGATATTCTGTCATGGCTCTATTTCTGGCTTCATATACATGATGTTGCTTATTGCTAAATAAGCTGTAAGAGTATGTGGGTGCTGCGAGGCAAAGGTAAACGCATCGCAATTAAGCCGAGTTAGTTTGCTTTTTGAGAGAGCTGCACTTTTCACCTCTCCAAATGCCGTAGCGAGATGTTGATAACTTCTCTAGTGCAATTTAACTGCAGTTAAGGGTACTTGCGCTCACCGTTCTGTAATTGCATGACTTCCCGCTCTAACTCTAAATGCCTTGTGGTTGTGGAAAAAGCAACCAGAAAAGCAAGAGTTTTCGAGCACAGAGAAATCTCACACGCACACACAAAGTCCAGTCGAAAACTAAATATGACTATTGTTTGCTATTGCTTTTGTTGTTGTTGTTTTTCTTCTATTCGCTATTCCCATTAGGGCTTGAGCAAAGGATAATCCAGTATTAGATTTGGCACAGGTTGCACGCCACATACCCTTCCTGATTTATTTTATCTGGGTTTGGGACATGCACTGACTTGTTCACCGCCATGAATGAAGCCCCCCCGTCATAGAATCAAATTCCAGGCTTGTGCAAGCTACTCTCACTGTACTGTACAGCTTCAAACTTCAGCGGTGTATGTGCTACCTTGCTAAAAGTCGCATTCTGGAGAGCTGCCTCTGCAAAGCCGATTTCAACAAACCTGTTCATGTGAGGTCGTCCTGTGTGTCACGAAACAAATCGGACGAATTTAAAGCCCATCGACACTTCACCTGGCACCTCTTATCCTTTGGCACATACATGGCAGTAAGCAGTGCGTTGAATTAGAAGGAAAAAGAAGAGGAAAAAGCCCCCAAAACACCATCTCCAGTGCAATCTATCTCACTGTGCTCAGGTGCTTTAGTTCCATGAAGCTGAAGAGATTTGTCCATTATCAGGCAGATAGAGCCTTGCTCCGGACTGCCTCCTCTTTAAGGGTGACTTGCCGGGTCTAGGAAGCTCTTTTCCTCTGTTGCCTGGCAACAAGCCATAAAGTACAGCAGGATCCTAAGCATCCATGGCAAGGCTGGCTAAATAGCATCTTTGATAGGGAGATGGAAAGACAAGGCCAGGAAGTCTTTGTGTTGATCCATGATCTCCAAAAAGGCCAAGAGCTCAACTTCACCTCTGCGAATATCATTAAATCGGCGAAAAGGATGTTACTGCACATACTGATGGATTGAATCTGTGGAAATCATGCTGCGAAACACTTTTTCTCCACTGATATCAGGAGCGAGTGCTACGTAAAATTTTTTATACCTTGCTTATGTTTTTTTTTTTTTTTTTGTTCTTTTTTAAAATCTACCCTGCTAGGAAAAGCATGCAGCTGAAAAACAAGCAACTGTGCCCGGCACTTTATGCTTGGCGGAGTGAAAAAGTTTTTCCCACCTGAACGACTGTCTTTTCTACACACCACCATGGGTCATGATCACACCTTCCTGACAGCATCTCACAGGTTTTGGAGGGGTCATGGTGATGGGGCCGGACGTGAATACAAATAAAACAGATTCCCTTGAAATGAAACAGATGCTTCTGTGAGAGAAATGATGCATCGCATCAATGTCTTTAAACAAGTCTGCACATAATCCTCAAAAGAATGGAAAAGAAAAAGAAAAGAAAGGAGATGTGCTGAAAACTTTGTGCCCTGACATCGCTTCCCCAGTCCATTCTGAGCCGCAGAGATAGCGCAAAGCATCTTCAATGCCTGTTTAAGGCGCTCAAGACTATTCCCCAGCCAAAGACCCATGAACTGAAAAGTCTACACTAAAAAAGAAGGCGAACACACACAAACGCACACACCAAATCACTCACACATTCCCAAATGAAGTTTTCGATAGCTTGGTCAAAAATAGAGAAAAAATAATTAATAGCCTATCACTTCAACATAGTGTGAAAAACAAGGCTAATGCCACTCAGTGATCTGCACCCTTGAGAAACGTGACAATCTCGGCTCAGACAAACCCCTATACCCTATATCGTTCGGAAAAAGCTGTGAAAAGAAATCCCTGAGCAATTGTGGGCCATCTTAATCCTGCTCCGTGACACTGTGTGTGCACTTCTATGCGCCGAGATGATGAGCACACTTCTATTCCCAGAGAGAATCAGAGTACACACGAAGCATAATTACGGCAGAAGGAAGAAAGCTTCGTCACTTTGTCACGAGTTCTTACATGCAAGTCGGATTAAAATTAGAAATGAAAAAGAAAAACCAGGAATCAAAGACGAGCTTTGTTAGTGCAGCACTTTCTTAATTATCATTTTACATTCCCGTTGCCTGATGTTCGTTCCTTTCAACAATTACCACAAGCGTTAAAGGGGAAAAGAGTCAGAAATACCTTACAGTTGCTGGTTTTAAATGCAGCAGGCATCTGGCGGTGTCACGCACTAATTTTCACATGAAACAATTGCTGTGTATTTGAGATCATTTGACTCTGTAGCAGGCACAGTGTTGCTGCCACAGTGTTAGCGAAATGTGTCTCATCCTGCTCACGGTGTGTAAATGTGACACTGGGACACCTCACTTATATGACTGATATGAGTGTCATTCAACAGATGTGCCTCCGAACATGATTTACACCCATCGGTCACGTGCTCAGCGCAGACCTAAACAAACCTCGGTTGAACACCCGTGCCATGTCAAGCTGTCATGAATACAAAAGCGGTGATTGATTCTCCGCCTTCATTTCATTATGACTCAGCCGTGCGTCTTCATCACTCTCACGCCGCATCCCACTCTCGTTTTCTTGCTCAACATTAACTTAGGCTAATTCATCAAATTCTCCCAGAGGCATAACTATGAACCCCCTGAAATATTTTAGGATCATTTCTTCTCTCATATTCTTACTATTCACTGGTTAACCTGCACTAAACACACATGCAATGCAGTGAATATTGTGCTGTAATTGCACTATACTTATACTGGTGGCTCAGTGTAAAAAGTAATAAAAAGCAGGACCGTAATCAAGACCATGGAGTTACAAGGTGTGTCCAAACTTTTGACTGATTGTATGTTCCACTATACTTAAGCGAATGCCATGGTACTAAAGTGGTTACCAAAGTTCAGCGGATATCTAATATGCTATGCTTGCACAGTCATGTGTAAAAGTGCCCCTTTTTTAATTCGATATTTTGTTGTGTAAAAACAAAATAAAAATCATCTGATCGCAGCAGGTCTATGTACTGTATTAGGCAAGAGGGAACGTCATAAGCAATGGTCTTACAGAAGCAATTGTTGCTGCACATCAATCTGGAAAGAGTTATAAAACCACTTCCAAACAATTTGGTGACTACCCAAAAAGTATTCAAGACAGTTAGCAATCTTCCCACAAGTGGATGTCCCAGACAATGCAATGCTCAGAAAAATACCAAATACCAAACTCAGACCCTACAGGATTCATTGAGCATGTTAAATGTTAAAGCCCATGACAGCACAATTAGAAGAAGACTGAACAAGTATGTTTACTTGAAAGGTTTACCAGGAGAAACATCTTCTGTCTAAAAAAAACATGGAAGACTGAGATTCCCAAAACTGCATCTGAACAAATCACAAGGCTGACTTATGGACATATGAGACCAAAGTGGAGTTGTTTGGCCTTAATACCCAGCACCATGTTTGTGGAAAAAGCCAAACAGCATTTCATCAAAAACACCTTATACCCACTGTCAAGCATAGCGGTGGAGGGGTGATAATTTGGGCTTGTTTTAGGGCCACGGGACCTCGGCAGTCACTGACTTGATCATGACCTCCTTTGTTTACTAGAGTATTCTCGAGGCAAATGTGAGGCCATCTGTCTGACGTTTACAGCCTGTTCAAAATTGTGTCATGCAACAGGGCAATGATCTAAAGAGCACCAATAAATCTATATCAGAATGTCTGAATAATAAAATAATCAAGGTTTTGGAATAGCCTATTCAATGTTCAGACTTCAACCCAACTGAAATGCTGTGCCAGGACCTAAACAGAGGTGTGCATAAGCGATTGCCCAAAACGTCAATCAAGCGACGCAATGCTATAAAGTCCAAAATTCAACGTCATACAGGAAATGATTACAAAGTTGTTGCTGCTAAACGTGGATCTACAAGCTTTTCGAATCATTTTGGCTTCATTTTTGTTGAATAAATAATGGAATGGTGGAAAAAAAATTGTTATTCTGAGGTTATACTTGCCTAATATTGGGACCTTCTACGTCAGATGATTTTATTTTGTTTTTACAAAAAAAAGCACATACTGTAGAATTAAAAGAGGGGGCGCTAACTTTTACACATGACTGGTTGATTCAAATTCAAAACCACTGTAAAATCAATGATTTACAATTTGTACTTAATTATTAATAAATGTGGACATCAACGTAATGGCTAATGGCATAATAGATCTGTTTTTTTTTTTTTTACACACTCACGCATCGTCTGCTTTATCCTATATTCAGGGTCACGGGGGGTCTGGAGCCTATCCCAGGAGACTTAGGGCATGAGGCGGGGTACACCCTGGACGGGGGTGTCAATCCATTGCAGGGCATACACACATACACACACTCACTACGGGCAATTTGGGAACACCAATTAGCCTAATCTGCGTATCTTTGGACTGTGGGAGGAAACCAGAGCACAAGGAGAAAACCCAATAATATTGCCATGTGGAGAATATGCAAACCTCATGCACAGAGAGGCGGCAATCGAACCCAGACCTGGACTTGCAAGGTGACAGTGCTAACCACTAAGCCACTGTGCCATGTTTTTCTTTTCTTTTTTTTTTAAATAAAAAATGTCATCCACCCAAATCTCCACCTTCAGGTCCCAATATGTTATGTTAACCAGCTTTAACAAAACTGTCATAAATTTCTTTTATTTCTTTTATCTGCTACAGTTATTCATATGGCAACATGCGTTTAAGAGTAGACGTTAACAATTAACATGAACAAGCAAATTAATATTAATAAATTAAATTCTACAGGTCACAGCGTGATTTTTATTTAGCATGTTTCCTAGAAATGCATTTCTGGCTACAGTGCCTGTACCAGGGGAGTAGCACTGCCCTTTAGGAGAAGAATTAACATCATGTCTCCCTTCCCAATTCTTTGTTTTCTTTTACGCAGAAGATTTGTAGTCCAGTTGTTAGTAGTTGGTCTCTGAGCTTCTCACTCCATGATTTGTGGCACTACACTCTGGAATCATTGCTTCCGCCGGTCTGACCCGTGTGCCATCAATCAACACCGCTGAATGTGAAGAGCGAGGGCTTTGGCACATGTCCATGTCATTAAAAGGGCTATAGTGCCTTGCTCTAATGTTGGGTGAGAGGTGAAAAAAGGTGTGTGGTATGTTTATCTGTGGTGTGCGGCCAGTGGCTCGACGCTGTGCAGCTGTCCATCACTTCCCTCCTGTCCTGGAAAAGCCCACCAAGGCATTTCCCCAATGTCCTTTAAATCCAAACAGAATGGCTGAAGAATGGGGTATTTGTTCTGAGCCTGAACTCACAGCTGAATGCATATGAAGATGCAGCGCCTGTAAATATTATGGCCTATAAAAATAAAGAATAAAAATGATTCTATATATTGTTAACTCTAACAGTGGGGCAATTCAGTGAGTCTTTCCTTCTATCTATGGATCCACTAATTTGTTAAACTAATTCATTAAATGAGACGGTGTATTAAAAAAAAAAAAAAAAAAATCCCCATGAGTTTAAATGCATGTTCTTCTCTAAAAGAGCAAAATAGGGAAAACAAGTCCTCATCGGTGAGTCAGTGATGAACTCCTGCAGCTCGTTTGCTTTGCCTTTCATTAAGTGAAGGACTGCTGCAATGCAATTTCAAAGAGCTTCACGCAGAGAACAGATTCAATCAGATAAACACATTACTGCAGGCTATGGGATCGCGGCATAAATGAAAAGACCCAGGTTTATCATGGAAATGAGAAGGTATTTGGAGAACTGATGTCAAAACCTCGCGCTCATGTCTATTGTTGCAGCCACTTCCTTTCCAGAGCTTCATCATAATTATATAGCTTTCAGTCACAAAGAAACAGGCATGCAAATAATGATGGTACTTATCTCAAAAGCATTATATATAGGTATGAGGGGTGTAACTGAATATGAATACATTATTTGGAACTGAACAGATAATAAATTCTAAACAAATACAAATACACACAAAAGGCACACCATTCAGGGTTTTTTTTTTCCCCCTGAGGAGCTGAGAGTAGAGGTGTGCATCAGTTGAGTGTGTGAGTGGTCGGATATGAAGCTCGTGGGACAAAAAAGGTCACATTTAATAACATGAACATAAATTGTCCATTCATCCCATTCATCCATTATCTATACTGCGCCAGTGGTGGCACAGGCAGGTGAGGCTCTGTGTTGCTGATCGGAGGGTCAGGGATTCAAGCTCCGCCCCAACACCGGGGTGTTGGGCTAGCAACCCAGCCCTGAAAAAACACCATTGCTACTGTATAGAAATGATGGAACATCGTCCCATATGCTTAACAGCATAAGAGGAAAAATATAAACATGTATACTGCTTATCCTGTGAAGATTAATGGGGGGCTTGGAGCCAATCCCAGGGAAATTAGTGCACAAGTCAGGGTACACCCTGGGAACTTAGGGCACAAGGCAAGGGATTGGAGTGCCAACCCATCACAGGGAACAAGCACATACCTACACACCCAACCCTACATTACTGCATGTGCTGAGATTGAGGCAGCAAAGTTATGTTCTCGTTTAACTGAGTCTGCCATATACTCCAGGTAATTTCAAAACCACAATCACCACACCACACGCCTTTGTACTGTGAGAGGAAACACCCTAAGGAAACTCACTAAGAACAGGCAAACTCCATACAGCAGGAGCGAGATTCATACCCCCAACCCCGGAGGTGCGAGGCAACAGCCACATTGCTGTCTGTTTATTCATTTATCTTTAATAACAGTCTGATCTGTGTCACGTTGGATTAAATGAAGCTTTTGGTTTGTTTAGATTTGACAACAAAACCAACTAAACTTGTTAGAAAATATCATAAGCATGTATGAACAAAAATACAAGCTGTCTGAGCATGTCTCTTGTTGAGACCAATTATGAGCTCGAGTTCTGCAGCTAAAGTTAAGGAACTGTCAGAAGAAAAATCTAAATATATAAAACAAATCTATATACTGTAGGTATGGATATCTGAAGCATAAATCATAGAGAAATAGCAGCACCGAGTAGTGGTAAAGTAAAAGGTAATGTAAATGGGTAAAATAATGGCCACTAGACCTGGGCATGAAGTCTAGAAAGAAAAAGGCTGCAAGAAGTAGAACTAAACAGGAATTTCATCCTGTTCCTTTTTTGTGTCAGGTTTTCACAAAAAAGGTGCTTAATTGCTATCTCCCCCAAAACACATTGAGCATTGAATTCTTGGTCCAGCAAGCAGTTGCCAAGGGTTTTTTTGTAATGCACAAAAAAAAAAAAATAGCTCCAATTTCATAACTGTCAAATTACAGCACTGACAGCTTTACAGAACCACAGCTTTCCAATTTCACTAACGCCACCCAAGCCTGTTCTGGGACCTGCACTGAAGTGTATGCCAGACAGGCCTTTTGGACACAAACTTTGATTGAGCTGTCTAAAAACAGCTTTTCAAGAAGCTTTCTAGGCTTGATGTGTCTGGAGGTGTTTTGTTGCGTATGCTGAGACTTAGGCAGCGAAGTGATGTTCTAATTTGACTGGGCCTACCGCTAATATTCTTATTTCTTACTGTTTTTACAGTAGGCAAGCTTTTTCTAGGAAATTACTGCAGCTTTGTTACAATTTAATCCTTGTCAATTAACGTTTGGTGTGTTAAAATGATGTTAAAGTACAAAGAAAGAATATATACCACAGTCATATATATATACCACAGGCATTCAAACCTTTGACGAATGCCTGTGTTTACCCGAGCCAATTTATTGAATTATTTCTGATCAGGATTATTGATGACTTAGTAGAGCATTGTAATGATCTTTACTGCAGGCATAAAGAAAACCTATTATAATCCTGATTAGATTATTTCAGCATTCAATTGTATTAATTGTATATGGCACAAATAATAGATCATATAATACTATATTATTTATAATATATTGAAACAACATCTAACTTTACACTTAACTACATCAATCCTAACAGGAAAAAAAAAAATCTATCAATAATGTAAACAAAATATGTTTCTATTTAGTGTGATGCATCATATACTCTGGCAAATATACTAAAGTATGCTGTGAATGCTGCTGTGATGCTGTCTAAGGCACTGTGGAGCTGTGAGTCATTAACACTATGTTCGTCCCACCTTGTAGTAATAAAGGTCAATATAAACCTCACAGACTGGTTTTTTTTTTTTTTTGCGTTATACCAGCGCTCCATCTGTTCACAGAGCATGATTAGTCTAAATCTGTTAGATGTGTGAGCCAGCTCATATTCAGTGAACTATATAACAAACTTCACTATGTCACTTCTCAACTTCAACTTGATATAAAACTAAAACTATAAAACACTTCTCAGTGTGGGAACTTGCCCGACATTTCGTTAAGTCTAAGATTTATTCTATGGACATTAAACTTGTTTGAGTGTCTGATATCTTCATATCTGTCTGGTTTTGGCCCCCCTGTGATCAACAACGTTCTGCTGTGAGCTAGAATAGATGAGCTTTTCTGGTCATGAATTACTGCAGATATACAAGTCACTCAGCGAGACGAGGAGAAATCCCTGCCTGTTTTTAGCTGTCACAGGTCTCAAAACAGAGATTTCATGAATCTTTCATCTTATTTTTAGAAGGAAATATGACGGCTGTACCAAAAGTAATGCAGGCATAATGTTTTATTAACTGAAATGAGTTGTTGGAATTGCACGTGGTCTTCCACTGCGCTACTGAATTTTTACGGAGATGACAACATTGATGTGCAAGCAATGTGCACAAATGGATGAAGTGGGAGATGATCAAATGCAGAAATCGTGCAAATGCATCGCTTGTGATGAAGAAGGGTTTATTGTCATTAAACAGTGTATAATGAAATGAGATGCTAAATAGTACCTTTGTATAGAGCGAGAGTTACTCTACTAAAAGTTATGCCCACTTTTGCTTCATTTCGTTACAGCCCTCATATATTCCATGTGTGCGAAATATTGTATGAGAGCCAAAATTATCGGCACTCTGGTTATATTAAAACTCCTGTTAGCCACACTGTCTTATCAGCACTTTCTGTTGTGCAGGTGCGAGCGTGTTACAGTACAATAGTTCATTTGTAACTTTGGAGCGAGCAAAAATGGATGCCACTGAAACCTAAACTTCGGATTAAACGTACAGTATTTTCATTCAATTAGATTCAACAGCAGTAAAGTTTACTGCATTTTAAGGCACCATGGTTCATTTGGGTTTTCTAAAGTATTAAAATTAAAATTCTGTGTAACTTCTAGTATTGATTATTCAAAAGTCATGTCCTATACAAAGTAATATTTTTTTTAATCCCTGCTAATTTTCCGCTACACATTACAGTCCAGCAGTGTTGCACTAACCACCCATACACTCAAAAGAAGACGACATGATACTGGTTTTTTTTTACCATTTTTTTTTTAGCTGTTGTATTTGTTAATTTTAGACAGTTTAGAGTTATAATTTTTTTTAATTCTTTAGCAATTCAAAATCAAGAACAGATCCAATGGTTAAATGAATTCAATTAACCAACAAAACAACTTATCTATCAATAGATTCAATTGCACAGCTTCACTGGTGACGAAGAAGTTGCAAAACAGTTTGCAACACAGTTGCAGTCATGTTCAAATACTTGCACACAATACTAGGGCCTTTATTGCAAAATGCATTTAGCAGACACCCCTATCCAGAGTGACTTACATTTTTATCTCGTTATACATCTGAGCAGTTGAGAGTTAAGGGCCGTGCTCAAGGGCCCAACAGTGATGACTTGGTCGTAGGGTTTGAACCTGGGACCTTCCAAAACGTAGTCCAATGGCTTAACCACTTAGCTACCCATGATGCATTCATAGTTTGTGGATG
>JAOVVB010000020.1:15001785-15016023 GCA_028570985.1 Heterobranchus longifilis | reverse complement strand
ATTTAAACCTGGCTTTCAATCGTATTAATCCGTGCACACAATCAAGATCCCCAAAGTGAAGTGACTTTCAGGCTAATGTTAATCAAACCGCAGGTGCACAATTAATCTATATGTCAGTCACCTCCCAGTAATTTGCACTTATATTAGAAAGATCTTCTATACACCTTGTTAGTAAACTTGTGCTAGTTTGTAGGTGTTATCAAGCTTTCATATTTTACAGGCAAACCTTTATTAAGTCCGGGTCTGGGTCTGCTACAGCCCATTGCACTCGTGAGGTCTAGTTTCACTCTTGACACAATCCAACTGTCTGTTGGAGCTAAAGCTACAAATAAGTTTAACTCAATACTCATAAAGGTTAGAGCAAGGATATCGCTGCAGTAGATATGACGGTGGACTTCCAACGTAAATAAAGTAACCCAATTACAGTCAGTAAATTTTTCTAGAATATTGCTTTCTGTCCACCTTTATTAAATAAATAAAATAAAAAAAGATGGCCTCTAAACCTTAGTGTTTTCTAGCAAAACTGGATTAGATCCACTCAGTGTGAGATTTTGTATAAAATGCTAAGAGCAAAGTAATTATATATAACTAATTAGCTTGGGACAATTTAAAAATTTGGTCTGATTACTCTCATCGATTTCGGATCTCTCCAAATATCCCACAGTCCTAATAGGTAACATGAAATAATAATCAGATAGCCAAAATGACAGGATTTCCACATTACATCCAAATTAATTGAACATGCTCATCACTTTGAGCAACATGCCTATTTTTGCATTCTAATTTGAATGTGTGCGGTGACAATCAGTAGAGATAATTGCACTGACTGCACTCTCGGTTATTACTTTAATCTGGTTTGATTTCCCATCGCCCCCAGTCATATCAACAACAACACAAAACCACAGCAATTACATGAGGTTTTTTTTTTCCCCCCAGACTAATACATGCCATATGACAGGTGAGTCACAACGTGTTGTCCCTTTTTCATAAAGCTGCCAAAGTTCTAACAGGTTTGAAGATGTATGATATGCGGAATGCGCTCGGCTGTTTTATATGCAATGAGAAAAGCTAGTTAAGCACCAAAGTGGACGCATATTTTTGTATTATTGATGCGGCACATGTACGCGAATAACTAAACCTGCTCTGATACTGGCTCACTTATGGCCATCCATTTGTAATAAGAGATTAAAGTGCTACAAAAGGAAGGTGGACTAAATCATGTGTTTAAAAGCCACCTAATGCTTCTCTAGGTATTGTACTGACGGATGATTACATCTTGTCTTGTCTTACTCGGCAAGAACAGTTATATAAAAATGGCTTCTTTTACTGTGCCTGGTCAGCACTAGGCAAAAGCATTACAAGTCGTTTCTTCTCTAACAAACTGATGGACAAGCTTCTGACTCTGGTACAGTGCTTTCCAACAGTATCTTGCATAATAAATAAATAAATAAATAAAAGGTATCGAAAATTTCAGGCAGCATTACGGCTGAATGTGGTACGTGCTACGCGTTCCGCAAGCCGACACTTCTTGGCATGGGTACCGCTTTACGGATTCCATGACACCAACTCAAGTAAAAGAGCTGGCTTTAATAGACCACCTGACAGAGAAACGGCTTCTCACTAGGTACTTCATGCCGTCTGTCAACGCTGTCATAATGCTAGTGGCTGTACTGACACAATGTAGTCTAGAAGAAAGCGAATCAATTCCAGGAAACTTTTGGCAGGAAGTTTGCTGACCAAACTGCTGGAGCTCAGAATATAATCACCAAGCTCTCACTGAACTACAAGAGCGTGAGCAGGAAGACGAGGAGTTAGGGAGATATCAGCAGATGTTAATGCTGTCTATGTCAGGCGCTATATACTGTACTCCAAGCCTGCTATGATGCCTCGCTCACTTTAATGGAACTTAAAATGACTGTCGAAGACACTAACCGGTTGTGGGTTTCTATTTATTTATTTATTTTGCTGTTGTTGTTGTTGTTTGATAAGACGCAGAGTCCCTTCATACTCTTAAGCTAACTACTTTAGAAGCAAATGAAATTAAAAGGAATTTCATTTTCTCCCTCACTGAACACACATCTCATAAAAAATAAAAAATAAAAAAAAAGACAGTTTAAAGTAAAGCAATAAAGTCAAGCCCATATTGCTTCTCAACAAGCACAATGTTCTCTCTCTGGTGACCATTTTTTCCATTCTTTCAGGCCACAAGCTGCCTACAAAACATGGGGCAACTGCGAATGTCATAAGAGACTAGTAAGCTAACACACTCGGGTACCAATCTGCATGTAGCACTGACTGCAAAGAGCAGATGTCAAATATGTGCCCTTGCTCTTTCTCTAATCCTGCCTCCTGAACTGCTCTACATTTCTAATTTCCACACACCTACACATGCGGTGGCACGGCACCAATTACTATTATCCCCATTCGGCTGCTAGGCTTGGTGTAAATGGTCCTAATGATGGTATGTTGACGACAGGGAGAGGCCACTAATAAGAAAGATTCTGAGGATACAATAGGCGCGGGTATGCTTGTTAGCAAGGTGCAGGGAGCTCTCGGCTTGTTAAATAATGGATGACATGAGACAGCCTCTGGCTGTGAGGACAGCAAGCAGGAGGAGAGGTATGAACGCCTGACAAAGAGCGGCAGCACACAGAGGCCTGTTTACCCAGGATCTTGCCCTTGAACTAGAAGGGCGACAGAGCCAGACAGGACCGAGCTCTGGATCTGTGGAAGGACTAGACTCGGTGTTGCATTTCAAGGTCGCTTTTCCCACCCATGAACCAAGGAAGCTGCCTCACTTTTTGACTTTCTTTCTAGGAATAAGTGGCATTAAAAGTAAATGCCGTTTTCTCTCCTCCACTGTCTGAAATTGAATTAATTTTGTTAGCTACTCAGACATGCATAAATTCTGCTGCCCTACTGTGTTTCCTAATGGCTCCTAAACTTACTGTTGTAAAAGTAAGTTCGGGAAGTTTCATTTTCCCTTGCATCATTACTGAATGAATGGTTTGGAGATGTCACAATTAGCCTGTATCTTCTAGAGGGAGTGCACTTACGTTTAAACATAAATAGCATTACTTATCTATAGCCTGGACCACGGACATGCAGTTGGCCTGAACCTTACTTATATTTTCCAGATGAATTCATTCACCTAGAGAACTGTTTGCCTCTAATTTCCAATAAAATATTTTCTGTCATACTTCCCTGGCTAACCATGTAAACAAGACCATTTAGCCCTGAATGTGAAGATGTAAGAACCTGCCCACTCCAGCACAAGGTGCTCTATTATTCCCATTGACGCTGCATGTAAGTGGCAAGCTGATACTTCGCATCCTCATCAATCGAGATGTGCTTTTGTGCCGACGCAAGATAGTCTTTATCCCTACAAGGTTGTCACTTTGAATTAACCAGTTGACATGCTCTGTCAACTAGCCAAACGTACACTGAACAAGTGTGTTTCATTACCAGAGAAGAGACCCAAAGGGAGGACTATTTATCACACTATAGCACCTCACAGATAAGAGCAGATGGCTCCCTTTAACAAGGTGAGGCTGTAGAACTAAATAACCTCACTACCAGAGGAAAACTTCTGTAAATACTGAACACCGTCTTGAAACAAGTCTTGAAACATGTGGTAAGAAAGTAGCATACAAACTGGAAGGCTGGTCCAGTGTGGTCCGGACTCCTTTTATATACCAATTTACTTGCCAATCCTAAGCAAGGACATAGTTCTTCCTATAGATTGACAGTGACCTAATGGAGACAATAAAAGCTAGCGTAACACTTAATGAACACACTTGGAGTAAAGCCTTAAGTTCTTATAAGCAAACGGATTGGCTAGCAATGCTTTATCGTCAGGGTAAAAAAAAAAGGAGAAAGCAAGGGGGGCAAATATGTTTTCTTGGACTCCAGGCTACTGATGGTTTTGGCAGTTTCACCAAGTTTACTCATGATCCCATAAAGAAAGAGTGAACTTTCAAACAACTGCACCAAAGCTACTCAACATAAGTCCAATAAAATAAAGCCCTTTTGTTGAGGAGTTTTGGTAGCAGAATCAGAAGTGCGTTATACTGTCTGCTAGAAAGAACAAGCTGGGGTGAAGCAAAGGTACTGGCCCAGATTAGGGGCTGTCTATCAAACAATCGACACCCACAGAGTGTGAAGTCCAAGTTTTCCAGGAAGCACTGGGGTAATTTATTTAAATGGAAGCAGTTAAGCTCACCTTCATCAGCTTCTTACCAGGAGGTCAAAGAAAGAGGAGAAAATGAAAACAACATGAGATGCAGAGTGAAAAAGGAGATGAGGTAAAGAAGAAAGAAATGGGGAGGAAAGACAAAGATATGAAGTGACAAGAAGGGCTTGCTTGGCTTGGTTCAACCCCAGGCTTTGAAATTGGCGTTTCAACATGGCTCTCAACGAGAGACAACAAGACAAGCCAGAAAAGCTAGTTTCCACTCAGTCCTGTCAGATCTAACATTTAAAGTGTGCGGGTAAAAACAGAAAACGAGATAAATGCTGATCAGTCTAGTTTCTGGCAGGTGTTAATTTTCTTCATTCATTTTTCTAGGTGGAAGCTTGAAATGGCATGGTTCACCAATTCAATGTCACCCATCACAAATGAGCCATGTGCAGAGGAAAAAAAACGGGATGGAGTGCTTCAAACGTGGTAATGGAATTCAAACACACAATAAAACCCTGCAATAAACAAGCAACATAGTACTCAAAAAGTGTGTTCAAGTGTTCAAAAAGACTTTGTTTAGGACAGTGGCTATGTATTTGTCCTCAAGCATCTGCTATTAATCAAGAAATTTCCAAAAACATGCAATCTCGCAAATGCCTCTCAGTGCTGAATACCTGTGGTTGCTGAATCACAAAAAAATTGAGCATGCTCTGCAAAGAGAGTTTGTGCTGGCAGCAGAGACCAGTGGTTTCTGCTGTGACTTCTCCTTGCCCCTTTCTTTGTCAAGCGAACAAAGATCCAAGGCCTCCACTCATGTTATATTGTTGTAGCTAGTGCACTGTAGAGAGCAACTGCAAATGTTTGTATGAAAGAAAAAAAAGGAAGTAAGCTTTCGTTCCAAACAGCTTTACGTCTCAGGGACTTTGGAGCTGTATCTAGATATATGCAGATAAAACATTCAATATTGCTTACGTCTTGCAGACGGTAGCGCAAAACGTGTTTCACTTTGAGAATCTGTTTAAGAAAAGGACAATGAAGTTGGTGGGTTTAAGTTGGAGAATGCGGTTAAATAACATGACGGGTAGTTACTATAGGCAGTTTTACGCTGTGCAATTACAGCAATCTTTAACAAGACTATTACCTTTCACATTGTACGAGACGACACAAACAGAATTCTGTAACAGACTGTGTGAGAGCATGTATTTTTCATAGCAGATTAAAAATTGAAGACGGTTTCAGCATTCTGCCATTCTGGGAACACAGCAAGGCAGAACAGGTTCTGAAGTTCTGTCTGATTCTGTAACTTAACTAAGTGCGCCTTTCCAATGGAGTGTTGGTGGATTCCATACTCTGAGACATAAAGGAATTTTTCTGATGTTGCCAGAACTTTGACACTGTCTAACTTTGTTTGAGCAGATCGCATTAGATGGTTTGAAGACCATCATACTCAACTTACGACCAAAGATTTTCCTGTACGAAGTATGATCGCACCTGCAACAGCTAAAGTGGGGCAAACATCCTACAACATAAAGCTGGCTTAAATCCTGCTGAAAACCTGGTGTTATTGTTAAGTCACTCTCTATATTTGTGTGTTTAGTACTCAAAAATCTGTATTCAAATTTAAACCCAGGAGTAGACTAAGCCAAAAGGTGGCTTTTTTTTTTTTTTGGTTTATTTGTTTAGTTAAATATGAACATTACCAGATCACCAGAAACATTAGAGAAAGAACCCATTGTTAGAAATGTTGGCACTGTCGGCATGAAGTGTGAATTCTGGCTCTGGCAGTTCCTCAGCACCTGCAACATCACTCATTAGATATGTGCTGGACTGTTTTGTTGTTGTTTTTACTCCTGCTAGGCTAGGTTGACTTTTTTCCTGGAATATTACCTAACAGTTTGAATTGTTTCCATCCGAAAATATAATAAAAAATAGTAGCATTATTTAACCTATTTCCACCTTGGCCACGCAGTTACTAAGGATAAATGAATGAATAATGAACCGCTAAATGCATTCTAAATGATCCCAGGCCTTTGGTCACAACTAGATATCCTGTGCTGGCAAAGATCCTTATTAACATAAAAGATTAAACTAATCCGTTATCACATTATTATTGATTACAAATAATATGTTAAATTACAAACCTTCTCAACAGCTTTTAACTGGAACGACAATTTCCTATTTTACTGTAAATGTGTGCGTGTGTATTCGGCATCATCCTAAAAACCACCTTCTACTTGTCACCAACATGTCTGTTTAGTTTAGGTGCATTCTTCATAGCCTAATGTTTGGAAGTCCAAATTATAAAGTATGGTTTTAAAAATATATGCTCTATATACTGTACATATCTTGCTTATATTTCTCCTTTTTTTGGTTAAGCAATCAACGACACGATGATGCCTTGTCGTCTTGTGGTCTAGAGCATGTGCTAATTCCCTTTCGACATACCCCGGCTGCCCTTCCTCTCTCCTACAAGCTAAATTTGCTCCCTTTTCAGGGATATGTGGAGCACTCCCCAATTCCCAAAGCCATTTATTCAACTCTGAGCCTGTCAGGAATTACGCTGGGTCAGAGCCGTTGCCAAGGCAACGTTCTACACCAATTAAAACGAGTATGCATATGGATGACAAGAGACAGAAATATATCGTTTGTGTCGAACCCCTGAATTACCTCATGAGTGAACGCATTCCGACGCCGTCTGTGTATGCTATCCGGAGAGAGGACCCGAATACCACGACTCACCCAAAAACTCTGCTTTTACATGCTTGTTTTCGTTTCTTAGTTTCTTTCACTTAATCCCAAAGCCCTCTGTGCACATGCCAAGCTGTTCGCCTTGCTTTGATCCAAAAAAAAAAAAAAAAAAGTCTGTTTGTTCAACTAAGTTTATTTCAGAGTCCTATATGTAAAGGAAAGAAGAAGATGAAAAAAGGACATGAATACATGTATTAGAAGACTGGTGCCAAATGCATAAAACACTTTTAACTGTTCTTTTAGAAACTGTAAAACTGAGTCTGTTCCAAGCAGAAGGTAAATGCAGCAGTGGATCTCGACTAGCGTTCTTGCTTCTCTCTCTCGCTTTTTTTTTTTTTTGTCCCTGACAGCTACTCTTTTATCATCTATCACTGCAAGTGGAGAATGAGATGACAGAATTGTTTAATCTGCCAAAGACAAACCAGGACGCAACTGAGAGTACAAAAGAAAAGCAAACCAAGTATACCGGCTGTACAGTGCAACTTAATTGCCCCGTCATGAACAGTCACTGCTGCTGTTGTTTCTTAAAGATTATCACAGACAGCTGAGAGCTTTTAAACTAGGGCAAGCCATGAAATGTACCATTAACTAAACGAACGACTATAAACGTAACAAGTAGAACTTGACAAAAACAGCATTGACAGTGATGCCTCTGCAAACACTAATTTGTGTTCCAGAAATACTCTTAAAATATACTGCGAACAAAAACGACACTGTCAAAGAATATTAAACTTGTTTGACTCAATTCTCAAGTATATATTATACTTGTTATCTGTTTGTGGTTACCTTTAACATTGTATAATGTCCACCAAGTAAGTATGATTCTGTTATTGCTTACATTATGGCAGTTACAGTGCATATAAACTTCCAAGTTACAAACTTCCACTCACACTAAAGCCTACGT
The DNA here is from genome assembly GCA_028570985.1 of Heterobranchus longifilis. NCBI lineage: Eukaryota > Metazoa > Chordata > Actinopteri > Siluriformes > Clariidae > Heterobranchus > Heterobranchus longifilis. The sequence continues at coordinate 15,008,191 of JAOVVB010000020.1, read as the reverse complement.
CCATAAATGCTTAATAAACGTCTCACAAAGAGCTTTGCTATAGCAATAGTTAAATGCACTTTCCAATTTAATAGCACAATGTTCTAATCCTAGGGCATCTAATACAGTACAGTACATCAGTCGCAAATGCTACTGTATGCAACTGAAAAAAATCGATTTTTCACAAATTCCCTCACATCCCTCCTCCCTTTGATGGCTGTCACATCATTGACAAAAAACAGTCAGTTCGTTGTTGCTGGGAACTTTGTTATATTAAGCTACCATACCAACTGCTTAGGTCTCTCCTGGCTCTTAAAGTCCATACCATGAAGAAACCCAGGATGCAAGGTGGGTTAATGGAAAACCTACCAATTCAGTATGTAACAAACGTAGGGCAGTGTAGGATGGAAGGGTGGAAGACTTTTGTTCATCATGTCCTACTCGAGATACGTTCGCCTGATCTGTCAAACAAGTATTGCTGTTCCAAAGAAAGGACATGTGGAAAGGCACTTTCGAACTGTTCATAGGAACTGACCAAAGGGTGACCAAGGGGTAGCTCAGTGGTTGGGATTAGATTACGGCTTGAAAGGTCCCAGGTTTAAATCCCATGACCACCAAGTTGTCCCTGTTGGGCCCTTGAGCAAGGCCCCTTAACTGCTCAGATATATAATGAGATAAAAATGTAGGTCGCTCTGGATAAATGTAATCTACTGGAGTCTTGAGAATTTCCATTTTTTTTTAAATTTCAGGCTTGAGAAGATAAAAGCTTCTATTTGTTATTTGCTTTTATGACTGCACTGCACAAATGAAATTAGCAGTTTGAAATGATGCTGAGGTCAGAGCACAAGGTCAGCCATGATACAGAGATGGTTAAGGGTCTTGCTCAAGGGCCTATTGGTGGCAGCGTGGTAACACTAGGCTTTCTTATTATTTATTAATTATATAATTATACTACTAAATTTTAGTACGGTAGCTAAAACCCCAGGAATCAGCTAAATTTGATGTCAGCAAATACCAGTAAGATTAAATTGACATGCTACTGTAGCTCACTCTGTCTGTCTTGCTTACTTAGCTTAGACTTGCATCTCGTGATCTATCTGCGCTGAGTTTGCTAGCTTGCTGTAGCTGTTCTGTGCCTGACAAAAGGGAGAGAAATACAAATATTTATTAGGTTTCCTAACCATAAATGGCAAATGAAGTTCATGAAGTGCAACTTAGAAAATGTGTTACACATGCATAAAATGAAACTACTGGTTACCAGCAGCAAGCTCAGTGGAGACCAGTTCAGACGATATATGAATGTGATGCCTCTCCTCATAGGGGTACTTTACACTTTATAATTTTAAAGTGCAGTCAGAACTCTGGAGTTTTAGGCGTGAATGTCTCACAATAGCAAATAGTTCACATAGATCACAGGTTAGGTAGAAGCGCCCCAGGGTGCTGCTTAGTAATATTATTTTTATTAACAGTAATAAGCAATATTGTTACAGCTCTCTCTTTATTTCTTTCTCTTGCTAATCTCACATTGAAAAACACTGTAAAGCATCACTTTGTTCTGTTAGTAAAACCTAAAATTAGATTTCCCTTTTCCTTCCTTTCCTTAGAATCTATTAACATCGGTTGTGATTTAACCTCAATTACAATAGGTGACTTAAACAGAATACAAAATCATATCATCCTTGTGAATATTTTGGGTTTTAAAGAGAATTAGCTCTTAAGAAGAAGTCACTGCTGATGAAAACCTTTAACCTTTTTAGACTCATCATTTTGATCTCAGTTCATAATAAAATAAGATGTGATTGTTTGCAGTTGAATGGAGCGCACCATTTGATGTAATCTGATACTAATACTTTAATCTAAGAGGAACATTTTAATTGTGTAATTCAGGGTTTTGTTCAAGGTCGAATCAGCATGTTCAGTAGTTATAAACTCACAACCTTTCAGTCAACAGTAGCCAGCTCATTATCCATTTTATCCACATTATTAATTTTTTAGGAAGTGGTGTGTGTATTTTTTTTCCTTAAGGAGGTTTTCCTTTCATTCAGGCATTAGTGAGCAGTCAGCTACAATGGGACAAAAAAACAACTATCTTCATCAATGGAAACCTAAATACTGTACGTGTACAAAGTTCATTCAGCTCCAGTAACTGCATGGTGTTTATCTGTAGCAAGCAACAATAAATATAATATCCATAAGTGGAATTAAACCACTCCTTCAGCACCTCTAGTTAAAAGCGTGTAAAAAAGTGTGTGATAAACACATCCAAGATCTAAGTTTTTACCAGCTTGTAGATCAGTTTATATTAATGACATCCTGACATTCAATGGTTTAGGTTATTTCTGATTATAATTTCTAAACTTGCTAATAGACATTATTACTAGCTTATAGTTAATGTGTCTGAAACGATGGCCTTCCAATTTTTTTTTTTTTGTAATTTGGATTTTTAAAATCTGATTTATTTGCTTTGTTGTCTTTATATACAGGTAGTCCCCGGGAGCGCATTCGTAAGTCGGATTTGTTCTGAAGTCCGACAATGTGAGTCTTGTACGCCTTTGACACGAATATACAATGTGATGCATATCAATCCACTTGACAAATTTCTGTCCCCTTTCCCCACACTGTCATCATGTGTCCAAAACCATAACCACACCTAAGGAAAAGAGTCTCACACGTCAAATGTAACAGTGTTGTGACGACATTTTGTCTCAGAGCTGTTTTCCACTGTATTGGACTGTGACCTCTTTTTGTTGAGGATTTTCCGAAATTATGATTATTCACAATAAAGACAGATGTTTTCTATCATTGTGCTCCCGGACTGAATAACTGAAACCAGTAAGGCCGACCCATTTCTCCCACAACCTCACACGCACACACATGCAATATGCTGGACTTTAGACATTTTATACATACATGTACACACTGAAAATATTGTATACAATTGTAAATATTGGTATCTGGTGCACTGCTGTGTCTATTTTTTGTACACGTGAGCTACGTCCGTGATTGAACCGGAGGTAGATTCGCGGTCTGTTCGTATCTGCGGAAATCTGTAAATTGAACGTTCGTATGTTGGGGACTACCTGGGTTGGGGGCTATCCATGTGCCAACCAAGCAGATGCTACTGAAAAAATGTAAACAGTAAAAGCTCTAAAATGTGACAAAACCTTTTTATGGTAACAAACATGTTGCAAGTAAATGTCAGCTAATATCATGGTTCACCTGATAGCATTTTTGCACTGCATACCAGATAACAACAACAACAAAAATGACTGTTAACTTAATGCTTCTCTAGCTTCTTGATGTCCCCTTTGTTCTTCATTATTTTTGCCAATGTTATCAGTCTATTCTACAATAACACAAAGCACTAAATTTGATCATCTCTTCCACCCATAATTTGCTACAAATAAATTTATTATTTTAGTACAATTGATTGTGATTGAGAGTTTGTGGAGAAAGCACTTGGCTAATTGTGATCAGTTTAAAATTTGGGAAACTGTCTGACTGCCACACTGAGGCTTTTACAAAAAACATTTTCAAGGGTTATAGATGAAGGTAACAAAAAGAAATAATAATAATCGTCATAAAAAAATTTAAATAATAAAAAAAAAATCATTCATTCCTTATATTTTCTGTACGGCCTATTCTGTATAGTGTTGTGTCTGGATCTGGAGCCCTGGAGGGTACAAACACACAACCAATCATACCCTACAGGCAATTTTAAACACCAATCAGCTTACATAGCATGTCTGTGAACTGATGGAGGAGACTCACCAAGCACAGGGAGAACATGCAAAATGTCAGCCCCCAACCCTGCAGGTGCAGGGCGACAGTGCTAACTACTAAGCCACTGTGCTGCATAAAATAAAAAATAAATAAATACAAAATTTATATGAATAACAACCAAAAGTTGGACAAAACAAAACGGCAAATTAGTGTTCTGTCCATACAATTCACAAAGAATATATAAAAGACTCCGCAATCGTCCAACCACGATAGAGACGAGCCATCTTGTGTTCCTACAGTTCAAGTTCTTAGCTCGGTTCTGAGACCACTCCTACTTCCTTGATGCTTAGTAAGAGTGTGTGTACGTTCCTCAACAGATATGCCTCAGATAAACCACTCCTTCTTGTTTTCCTCAATTGTCTCTGTAAAATTGGGCTCGGAGGCGATGATGGCCGTGTCAGCTGATTCGGATCGTTTGGCCTCTTTGGACTCGTTGGTGTGGTACGTTCCCTTGTGCCGGAACATGTAGCGTATCAGGAACAACAGAATACACAGGATGGTGAAGATGACCATGGCAATGATGCCTAAATAAAGAACAGAACATATGGAAATATCCATGGAAATATTTCTGAAGTAGTAATTGATAGGTGAAACAGACACGAACCACACACAAAATTATTCTCACATTAACTCTCAGTACTTCATACCTCCGATTACCGCTGAATTCCTGTTCACCCCGTCTGGTACGATATCTTCATTGAATGGGAAGTCTGCACCTACAGGAAGCATTATATACAGTGCCTTGCATAAGTATTTACCCCAAAACTGTTTTTTTTTCTTTTTATCCCACTATGTAATGTTATAACTTGGAACAGAAATGGCATTAATAGTCATGAGTCTAAATGAAATAGCTTGTAATATTGAAGTGGGAAGAAAAAAAAAAACATTATTATAAAGTATTGTAAAAATCAAGGAGCTATGAAAATTCCTGGACAGGGTTCTGGAAAAGGTTCAATCAGGTTTTGGTTATCTAGAAAGTCATTTTACCTGAATGGAATGGGATAAATCCAAGCCTCAGTACCTCAAAAACAATCTGCCATATACTGTAAATAAGATCAGCTAACTTCACTAACCTTGATTTACAACATAAAAAAATCTTTTGAATTTCAAAGTATTTCCATGAATGTCCTATAAAGAATGATCATTAATAGCTTTGATTATAACTTTCATGCATTAAAGAAGAAATGAGTACTTAAATAAATCATATGCATTAAGAAAAGAGAAAGTTCAATTATAAATGTAAATGTATATAAAGTAAATGCAATTATATAAACATTATACAAGCATCATAAACATCAACTATTAAAATAAAAAAAGGCAATCTCTGTCTCATACACATTATTTAAGCAGCATGCACAACATATAGCATATACACAAAATAACACAAATAACTGTTGCCAATTATAAATAATTGCTGGTAGTAATTCTGCCTCTGCCACCCCATCCTTTACCTCCATCCAGATGCCAGGGGTTGGTGGTGGCTGATATTGGTGAAACGGTGTGAGGTGATGAGCCACAGTTGGACTCAACCAGTTTGCCCTGGTGTGACACTGGCAGAGAGAGGGGCGAGTGAAGAGCTGCTTTGAGAGGAGCGATGCTGTTAAACTGCACTCGGGATAAGCAGCCTACAAAGCCAGGAGTGTTATACTTCTCTATCAGCACTGGGTCAATAGGACCAGTTTCTGTACGAAGAAAAGAGAAAAATTAGAAATGCACTAGTTATGCACAACCCAAGGTGGAAAGGTTCTGTATGTTTATACCTAATCAGCATTTTAGTGCTGGACGTACTAAGATGAGTGCATGAAGTCACCGGAAGTAAAGATGAAAGAATTAAAGAGAGCAAATAAAAGGTTCTCTTTAAACTTCTAATACACTCCATTCTGTATGTTCTCCATACACACTAGTTTTAATGATTTAGCAGTAATGAAATTGACTGACATGCCCTTTGTCTACCCACGAATGAAGGACAATGAACTCTATTATTTAGAAGCATTTAAATAACCATAATCATTGGGATGGTAATTGCAGTTAAATAAAAGTGAGAGAAATGAAGAGGGGAACTCTGGGATTGGGGGCAAGAGTGGACAACTTTTTATTTATTTTATTTCATTTCATGTATTTTTTTTTTTACAAGGGGGAAAAGTATGATTTCTTAGTTGAGTGGAATAAATATTTTGGTTGAAAAATTTTTTCAAGTGGTGTGAGAATCATGATCTCATGGAGAAAAATCGTGATTTTCATTTGAGTGAGAATCAGGCATCCCTATTCAGAGGATGATTTACAAAATAACATTTTGCTAATTAAGCAGACGGAGTGTTGGGGTACCAGCAATTCTAAGATTCTGTACAATGGCATAAAAAAGCGTAAATTTTCCTTATGTATGGAGACTTTCGGGACACCCTGTGATACATTGCTATTTATATTGTAATACATTACATATGGACCTATTGTATGTCACTAATATCCTGCCATAATACATGAATAATAATTCAAAAACAACTAATGATGATTTAAGGAAAAGATGCAATATTTGAGTATTTGAGTAGTTCAGACTCAATTCCCGTCTTTGTGTGCATGGAGTTTGCATGTTCTCCCCATGCTTGGTGGGTTTCCTCCGGGTACTCCGGTTTCCTCCCACAGTCCA
>JAOVVB010000020.1:14978594-14995660 GCA_028570985.1 Heterobranchus longifilis | reverse complement strand
TTATCTTTGACTAATAGTTAAATGTGTTTGATGATCAGAAACATTTTGTGTGACAAACATGCAAAAGAATAAGAAATTAGGAAGGGGGCAAATAGTTTTTCACACCACTGTATTTTCCTCTTACACCTCTGCCCTAAAAAGACAAATGCATATGCAATGCACAGATAACGTCTAGCAATGGCTGCACTGCACTTGAAGCTGTTTGAGAAATATTTGACCAACTTTACAGGAAAGGAAAATACATTTTAACCATACAATTTAAAAACATCTCAGTAAACTCTTAAAGTTTTCACAACTTGCCTAAAACGTACACATTTTAATGAGCGCTGGTGTGATCACATAATTTTTTTCTTTTTCTTTTTTTTAAATAAGTGATGATTTGACAGGTCCAGGGCTCTATGCTAATGATTTCCCTTTTATTCCTTAGTACAGCTGCACCTATAAAGACACACAGCTACATTCCTATTTTGATTATTGTCTGCAGCATATTCTAGGCTATTTACACAAATTATGTGAAGAAAATACATATTTGTTTGACTTCTTTCAGAGGACAAACTCAAGGTCACATGTAGCATAAGGGCTAAGGCACTGCATGCCCATGTGTCAGTCTCTCTAATGTTTTGAGATTGCGATAGACATTTCAGAGAAAGTCATCATGCTTTCTGGAATGCAAGAGTCAGGCTTTTCTAAAGTGCTTCTTGTTCCTTAATCTCATGTTAAGTGTTGTATGAGTCAAACATAATCACTTCCTAGTTTAAAAAAGAAAAAGGTAAAGTATAATATTTCAGTGTCATATCAAAATGCCAAAACAATAAAGAGTGATTATAACTTCTGGTATATTAAATAAATAAATAAATAAATAAATAAATAGAGTTTCAATGATATTATTAGCCAATGTAAAAGATTGTGGTTGGTTAGGGAGAAAGAGGAGGTTGACAATATTTCATTGCAACTGCAATTAGGAAGTGAAGGACTTAAAATACCTAAAAAAATCTACAGTATACTGATTCTTTAATCTTTTGAGATACAGTACTTGGAAACTTGGAAAATTGGCTCCAACATTTTGGAAGCACTTCACTTGTTAAAACAGCTTCTACCTCAGTATGGATTTTATTAATACAGTTTCATGAATATTATTTATATGTTTATGTTAATCTTTTTCTTTAAGCCAATATCAATATTATTTATACACATTCCACTACACACAAAGTTGAATTTATTTATAGGATATGTGTGTAGAGAATTTTAAACTTTCCATAATGCTTAAGGCAATCATTATGGTCTACTGTAATTCTGCTGAAACCTTCACTTAACAGTAAACTAAACAGTGTAAAAAGTGTTTAAAACAAATCAATTAAATTAATAAAATAGTTTAAAAAAATTAATCAACAAATAGTAAGTATAGAAACAATTTGTTCTAGAATCATTTTATTTATAAGTAATTTAATATTACAATTTCCTATTTTTATGTAACGGAAAAAGACAACAGGATATGCTGTAAATGGAAAACAATCAATGATGAGGAAGAATGATTTGTTGAGCCAAGTTACTGTCAATGTGATTATTTTCTTATAACAGCACATCCTGAAGTCATAATTTCTTGACACCTACAATAAAAAAATTAATTTTAGCATATACATTTGTAAACCATTATGCAAGGTGTTATATACTTTTACACAGATGGATAAAGAAATACCATATCAATGACATTCCTTTATAATAGCCTCAGATCCCACAATCCTCATATGAGGCCATCACGTTTTCTCTTAGCTACATTGTGTGTATCACATATACACACAAAATAAGATCCTCACCTGAGGACTGTTGTGATTTCTTCCTATTTTAAGAAATAGATCAAGTTCAATAGTAACTATATGATAATAAACAGACAAATAACAAATTATAATCCATATAATTTATACAGTTTTTACTTTAACATTTACATTTTATATATTTCTATTTTATACTTTATTTTATTGTAACTGTATAGTGTATTTTTGTATTTTTATATTTTACATTCTTTTCTAGTGCAATTTGACTCTTCTTACCTTCTTGTTCTATTTCACCTTTCCTTTTTTAGGTCACATAATCATTTTATTGCACATCATAATATGTGTATGGTTGTGTACGTGACAAATAAAATTTAAATTTGAATTTGAATGTTAGAGTTTGGGTCTCTGGAGGTTAATCATGTAGGGTCCAAAATTGTCGAGTAGTGACCCAGAGCTTGTGTTATTTAATCTGACCGGATGGAGAGAAAGAGCTTTCACTAAGGGAATGCTGGCTGATTAATCATACACCTGAAAGAGAAGCAGAGAGAGAATGAAGCATGCCTGAGATAACTGAAATGGCGAGCAGGCCAAACAAATCAGGAGCTGAAGTAGCAGCTACTCACGGGTCTGCCGATAAGCTGATGTCCTAGATTGACATGACTGTCTGCATTCCTATAGGTCCACGAATTTTCGTTCAGAACTTCACTCGCTCACATACTCACACATCTAGTGGCATGACAGGAGCAGCAGTTATAATAGAGACCTGCCTCTAGTTCCTCCGGAATATCATGTTAGGACTAAAGTGACAGAATGTTTGTTGGAATCAGTTGTTGTAGAGTTTGTAGTTAAAAAAAAACCAACCTTGGCAAACTGTTAAATATAGTCGTGAGTAACAAGGCTGTGCACAGAGAGCTAACAAATATCAATGTCTTTTACAATGTCAGCATTGTTTCCCTCCCTGTGGGGAATTCTCCCTCTGACTGTAGGCAGCTTTTTATTTGTTTAAGTAGTGAGTGAGTATTGAGGTTGCTGTCACCTCATTAGAGGCCTGTTCAAGGTCACTTTAGGCCTAGTGTGACTTCTACAGTAGCATAAGGGAAATTCACGTCACTGAGAAACACCGAAATGGCTTTTTTTTACAGCTTTGAATAAAACATGTAAAAAGTCTCCATCAACAGCTTGTGTATAAACCAAACACATTACCAGTCAGCCCCACATGTCTGGTCCTAGCAGGTTTTAAAGAAACTGACACGCTGTGTCTGTAGTGAATCATCTCCATCTTGTGGACTGTGTGTGAATTTATGGTTGCATCTGAAATTTTTTTTCTTTGTGCACATTGATTAAGAAACAATACAAGAACAATACAACTAACCAAACAACAAAATTGAAATAAATACCATAAATAGGGATATAAATTTAGTTAGTTATGTAACTGTGACCTGTTCTGAGAATACTGTAGTTCACTGGATCGCCACCAGAGGGTGCTGACAATCACTTCGATACATTGTACTGTACACGATTGATCGTTTATTTTATGAACACATATAGCTGCGTAAAGACTTCATGGGAAGCATGGCTTCTGCTAGGAGTTAATTAAAAATAAAGCAAAAAAAATGTATTAAAGTGTACCTATTATCCACCCATAATAATGGAATATGGAATTATGGAATAATTCCCATATATCCCATAATAATGGAATATGCAATATTTTTATCTCTATGCAATTTTATCTCAGTCTTTAAACTAAACAGTATATATGGTGAAAGCACAACCTGCCTGAAACAGACACAGAGTTAATACAATAATAACCGCTTAAAAAAAAAAGAAAAAGGTAAAAATAAAAGAAAAAAGTCACCATTTTAGAAAAGTCAAATTATTGGTGCTAAATCAAGCAAAGAAAACAACTAACCAGATAAGAAATTACTGGAACTGGGTTAAGAACCCATCAACACATTATCAAAACTTGGAAGGAAAGTGCTAAACCGTCAACTTTGTGGAAGAAATGTGGTTGGAAAAAAAATCATCTATGGAGTTAGTTTAAACCACTTGGTGAAGTTGCATGGCAAAAAAAAATCAACAGTAAAAGCCATAGCTATGTTTAATAGTGAAAGGAAGAGCATTTCCATACGCACACAATGTGATGAGAACTCACGGGATTGGGACTAAACAGCTGTGTGGCAATAAGAAAACCACTTGTTAGTGAGATTAATAATAATAATAATAATAATAATAATAATAATAATAATAATTAAAAAAAAGACTTCAGTTTGCTAGGGAGCATAAAGATTTGACTTTGGAGCAATGGAAAAAAGACAATATGCTCTGATGAATTCATATTGACAATATTCCAGAGTGATGTAATGGACAAAATACTGGCTAAAACCTCCAAATACTCTCATAAATAAATGTTCATATGAAGGAGAGATTTTTTAATATTACATCAATACATTTGGAATTGGGTAGCACACTGGTGCAGAAAGATCCTGGTTTGATCCCGAGGAGGCAGTATTTCTGAGGGATGTGGAGTCTTACGCAATGCTTTCCTTGGGCCTTCCACTCCATCACTTTCCACATTATTTGTGTGTTACATAATTATTTAATTGTACACAGGATTGTAATATCATTAATGAGCTTTAGACAGTCTTACCTTAAGTCTACTGCGGCTAAAATGTCTGTCTATGGAATTCCAAATAGAGCAATTCTGTGTTGTTCCTTCTGTGACATTGTGGAGCTGAGATATTGCCATATAAGTCCAAGACGTTTGCCTTGTAAATGTAGTCCAACATAATAAATTTACCACACACACATGGTCAGCAAAAGTATGTACAGCAGCCCTTATCTCTAAAGATATGTCTTCTGCATCAGCATCACTCATGTTCTGCTAGCAAGTTATTGCAACGATCAAGCGAAGATAATAAAATAGAATAAAAGTCCATGTACGTATATCAACATAGGCTTTCAAGTTAGAAAACGTTTTGTGAAGGCTAGAGAGACCTTGATCTACAAGAGGAAGAAAATTCTCACTGTAACAGCTCCTCAGATATGGATGGAGTTTCTTCAGTACTTGCTTTGTTTTTCTTTGTCCTGTCTGTAGGAACACCATTTATACCTCCAATTTCTCTGTCTATTCTCATCCATCTGTCTGTGCTGCCGGTCCTTCTCCCTGTAGTTTAGCAGATATTGTCTGACACATTTTATTTCTCTTTCAAGTGTTTCTACAGATGCAGCAAAGCTCAGAAATAACTTACTTGCTCAGTTTACTTGATAAAGGTCAACACGCAGAATGAAACATCATGATACGGTTACTTTTTGAAGACTTTTCTTTGTTAACACTGTCGCTGTCTCAGCATCCTTTTCCTCTACTGAAGAGGTGATAAGCCCAGCCAAGGTCTTGAGTATTTCAGGCATTTGGCATCGACACATAGGCCTTGACACTCTAATCTTTACTCTCCCATCTGGTAGCAGAGAGGGGTTTAAGGGTTTAGTAGGTCATGGGCTCTTTAAGGATAGTCCAATGATGTACTGAGGAGCGAGAAAGATTAAAAAACCATGTAGGAAAAACAATAATATCACGGAAATCTGCAGCATCAGATAGGATACCACATAAAGAGGTGATAATAAAGATACCACATTCTTGCTTGGTGTTCTGCTTTGTTGCCTTGAAAATTACTTCCATTATCATATCAATGGCCTCAACAGTTTGGGACACTAAAGTGAGTGACTTAAAAAAAAGTAAAATGTTGTGCATTTAAAAAGTCAGTTGACTGGATTTCAATATGCATGCTTTGTTCTGCTTATCAAATTGAGTGCAGTAAAAGCAAAAGCAAAAAAAAAAAAAAAAAAAGACCTGTGCTCAGTGAATAAACAAGCCATAAATGATGCAGTATTTTTCTGTTTTCATTGTCCTGAAGTAGTTGTCTTCAGTAAACCATCTGGAAGCAGGGTCTTCATTTTGACGGAAACATGTATCTGGACCTTTTTTTTTTGGTCTCCAAATAAACAAGGCCATTTTGCAGGGTCTTTAGGCATGTGCACAATATTAAACAGTCCTCTCACCTTTCTCACAGTCTCACTGCTGGGGAACGACGAAAAGCCTGTGACAGTTTCAGGGGGAGTAGGGGAGGGTGGTGTAGTTTCTGCCAGGGTTTCAGCTTAATCAGAGACTGACACTGGACAGTGTTGGACAGAATAGATTTTTTGCAAGGAATAATTAGCATTCTGTCAGAATGGGAGTAGGCTCACTGTTAGGTGGCCAACCATAGGAGCTCAAAAAGAATGCTGGGAGTTGGGTGTCTGCAGGAGGCATTGAGTATGTTAGGAAATTGTACATTGTTTAAATATAATAATGGACAAATAAAAATAAGTGATAGGTTTGTATGTTTTTCTAGTTTTAGTGTTCAACTCACCTCGTGTGTTGCTCTTCTTTCGTCAGCAGGGGGCTGCCGTTGCATTCTTTAATGGAAGTTCCTTGACCAGATGGTGACCCAGTTAGGTTGCAGACGATGAGGTATAAGGTCATGGTGTCATTCCTGTCAGCAGCTTCCTGCACCATCTACCCTTTTTGCTCAATCCAGTCAAGTTTATTAAAGATTTAGCTGTTAGACACCCCTCATATGCTCTGCATGGCCTGGGTGAACATTGCTGACCATTTGTCCATTTCCTGGTCACAGTACTCCACTCATCCTCAGGATGTCCATCCGATAGAGTTCAAATTCATTAAATTCATCATTTTACATATTTCAATCCAATTGATATTCTTCACATTGAAGGACAGGCTAGTCTTTCGGGCGCTGGACAGCCAGTGAGCTTTTGAGTCAGCTCATAAGGTAATCCATTGTCCATTCTCCAACAGGGTATTATTCTCTGTTCCCATAGCAATTAGAATTTTATGTTGATGGGCCGCTAACCCATTGGCTACTGCTCCTCTTTTTTCATACAGGTTCATTTAAGACACGCTCACGCTGTCGAAACTTCAGGTTTATAATCTGGCACATAACTACTCATACTATCACCTCTACTTAACATTTGGATTTCATTTATGGTGCAGGTTAATCTTTAGGCAAATACCTAAGGATTGGCAAAGTACTATTAAATTCTGTCCAGTCAATTTTTGTGTGATGCTGTGACAGAGCTGACTGGACATACATACATAAAGACATACAGACAGACATACAGACAGAAGATTTTTTAAAGATTTGTTTTGGGTCCACCAATGTATAAAATGTGAAGATATCATTGATAGAGCAAGTTCTGATCAATATACAGACAAACCCTTTCTTTTATTAATATAGATAAAGCTAGATGCTTGACTTTTTTTTATAAACATTGTTTTAAACATTACTGTTTTTCTGTAGCAAAAACTGTAGAGCTACAATACAAAGATGCTTAAGGCATCTACAAGCCCACAACCTGTTTTGTTTTGAAGTCTGTGCACAAATTCAGTGCCAGAAATCAAATATGACTCAAAACAAAGACTGCATTTATACTGGTATTCATGCAAAGCCCACATACTGTACACTTACTCCAGGCACTAGAAAATGATGAAAGCTCCTGGGATTCACTGTGTTTTGAGCCAGTTTAGACAGAATAGTTGATGTAGGCTGCTAAATCTCATGAAAGAATGTTTGGCGATGAGTCCTGAGATGAGCATCACCTTTATAATTGCAACATCTTTCCATAAGTGCTTCAAAGTCAAACCTGAGTAAAAATGATGATCCTCTTACCTGTTTTGAGGCGTTCTAAGGTGAATATACATATTTAGCAAATAAATGCTTTGCATTCACCTACTGCTGGTTTGCACAAATGAGTACTGAAAATTCAGTGTTTTTTTTTATTTTTATTTTTACTGAACTGTTTCTGTTTATATCTTATTATACAGTGTAACTTAACATAGTGATTTCTGAGTAATCCTTCAGATACATTACATGGCTGCATTTGGGTATTTGTCTCAAAGCATTCAGAGCTCTCGATTTAGTCAACTGTATTTATTATCAGAATAATTTGTTTTTTACCAGAATAATCTATTTCACATTTTCAATTTTTCTGAATTATGAAGGAAGACATTAGTCAAAACATGGTTGAATGGCTCTTTCATGAGCTGCTGCTGCTGAAGAAGAAGACCTGGTCTATTAGCTTTATTTTAAAGCATTGCTTTACACTTCAGCATTTGTTTACAGGGTTTATCTGTCTCTAAGTTGCCAGTGTGGTCACTATCACCATTTCATCACGCTGAAGTTTAATGAGCAAAGCACAAGGGTTGTGAGCGCAACAGATTTCCCCTTTAAAATGCCAAGACACTAATAAAACTTAATGGGTTTGTGTTGAGAACAAAGATTCTTCAGGCAAGAAACACCTCAATATCATTGGACAACGGTGCTAGTAGCATTTTTATTTTCTTGAGAAATAATACAAATAGAAATGTAAAGTAGTTTCTTGTTCAACTGCTTATTGCAATATTGATTTCTGATATTATAGGCTAAATTGTGGTGAACACTATGCAAGTGAACAGCTAAAAAAAATCTGTTGCTCAAACACAGCAGACTGACATAATTGGGGCTGGGTACTGAACAAACAATACTTCATGGGCATTGGTGGCTCAGTGCTAGGTTTCTCACCTGCCATGCGGAAGACCCAGGTTCAATTCCTGGACAATACCCAAACCCCAGCCACTGGCTGCAGTGCCGGTCCCAAGCCTGATAACAATGGGAGGTTTGCATCAGGAAGGATCGAATGGTCTGCTGTGGCGATCCATTGCTGGGAGCAGCTGAAAGACCAACAGCGCTGAACTTCAATACTACAGTGTGTGTGTGTCACGGAGTAGGTAATTATCCTCAATGATTTTATCAGTATGTGATGCAATATATACAAAAAAGGTCATTACTTCCAAGACTGGAAACATGGCCAGGGCAGACAGTTAAGAGCAGAAAGTTGTCCCATGTTCAACTGCAAAAAGACTTCCTTTAAAATTTCCACCATTGGATTTCACTTCACATGGGCGTCACAAGGGAGGGACTGGTGGTGATTTAGTTACTGTACTCTCTGGATAACCATTAACACTCACTCAGTCATCTTTTATACCACTTTATTCTGTATTCAGGGTTGCGGGGAGCCTGGAGCCTGTCCCAGGAGGCTTAGGGCACGAGGCAGGGTACACCCTGGACAGGGTGCCAATCCATTTCAGGGCACACACACATACACTTACTTACACTAAGGGCAATTTGGAAACGCCGATTAGCCTAATCTGCATATCTTTGGACTGTGGGGGGAAACCGGAGTACCCGGAGGAAACCCACCAAGCACGGGGAGAACATGCAAACTCCACTCACACAGAGACGGGAATCAAGCCTGGCCGGGAATCGAACCCGGACCCTGGAGGTGCAAGGCGACAGTGCTAACCACTACACTACCTTGTGTAAACTACTTAAACATAGCATGTTGCTTGGATCTTAAATAATCTTTATGGACATCATGGAAATGAAATCAACAATATACAGTAATGTCTTTTTATTTTTGCCTCATGGTAATTAAACACTTATTAACACATTAAACACAATAATACACTACCCTCGACAAAAAAAAGGTGCAGTTTCAGAAAAGCCTGTGTCAAGCAAAGAAAACAACTAAGAACATTAAGAACTGAAATAACTGGAAGTGGTTAAGAACACTCTAATGCATTATTAACACCTGTAAGGAGAGAACTGAAGCAACAACTTCACTAAATAAATGTGCTGAGAAAAAAAAAATATGAACGATCACTTAAACACTTGGTCAAGTTGCATCATAAAAAAAAAAAAACTCGACAGTTGAAATCACAGCTATGTTTAATAGTGAAAGTAAGAGCATTTCCACACACGATGTGATGGGACTTAAAGGATTGGGATTAAACATCTGTGTGGCCATAAGTTAGTGAGACTAATCAGGAAAAAAGGGTTCTTTCTTAAAAAGTGGTTTTGAGATATTGAGCTTCGAAGTTTTTGCACTCCATAAAACAAAACTGCGAATCCAAAAATGAATATCACTTTAAAAAAAACTCTGATGAGTCCAGATTGACCCTCTTCCAGAGCGATGGGTGTGTCAGGGTAATAGAAAGGGAAACGCATGAAGCGAATGCACCCATCATGCATATTGCCCAGTTGATAAGCATCTGGAGGCAGTGTTATGATCTGGGGTTACTTCAGTTGGTCAGGTCTAGCCTCAGCAATGTTATTTGGCAATCTGATTTTACTGAGTGACCAGGATATCACATTAATGGATTGTTTTCTTCTAGGACTCAAACTGTGCAAGAGTGTTTCTGGAAGAGGAATCATTTTCACCACATTGCACGCCATAATTAAAGCTAAAGGGGGTCAAATGAACAATTAGAATGGCATGATCTCTAATACTTTTCACGCCATCCCCACCAAAAGAGAGCACAACCAATCTGCTCTCAACATACCCTCCTACAGATGGCTGTAGCATTACCGGGAAATTGAACTCCAGAACAAATTACTTATTGCTGCTGTGTTGGAAGCCTAATAAAATGAATTTTTCAGATTTTTTTTTTTAACATATTTAAAGTATACAAAGTAAATATCGATAAACACAGCACTATCACCTTCCACCTCCAGGGTGGGGGTTTGAATTTTGCCAGTATGTGAGGAGTTTGCATGTTCTCCATGGTGGTTTTCCTAAAGGTACTCCAGTTTCTTTCCACAGTCCTAAGACATGTGGTGTAGGCTGATTGGCATTTCCAGATTACCTGTTGTGTGTTAATGGTGTGTGCTTGCGTTCTGCAATAATGTGGCACCTTATACATGAAGTACACTTTGTGCATTGTATACCAAAAATAAGCACATACTAAGAAACTCTTTGCTACTCAAGTTGATGAATAATATAAGTGTAAAGAAAATTGTTAAAAAAAAAAAACCACACAAAACAAACCATTTTCACTAATCATCCCAGATCTTTGGACAACGGTATAAGAGTTTCTGGAAAACTACACTTCAATTTATTATAAGGCTTACATTATGTTAAGTATTCATGTCCTTGTAAATTAGCGTTACCATAGAAATGACAACATATTAGAACAAGACCTATACATTAATACTGTATGAACCTTGCAGCCACAATCATCAGAGCTTCAGCTACACGGGATTCAGATATGACAAAATACCTTACTGAATATTGCGGGTACTATTAATTGCCAGTGCTTTTATAGTTCCTACTGTAAAAATTATACGGTTGGTTATCGTCAAGTATAAATGAAACAAAACGTAGGAAATGTTTTATTAATGAACTTAAAATGCAAGCGCAAAGCATAATAAAGGAAATAAAGAATCCCATGGCCATGTTAAAATTAATCATGTGCAGAAAACATTTAAAAAAAGATCATTTGTAGGCTCTCCAGGGCTCTGTAATGTCTTTCTCTGAAAATCGACAAAACGTACTATCTCTGTTCAAAAGGTTCGTCACTAAAACCTGGCGCACACACACACACACACACACACACACACACATACACACACACACAAAAAAAAAAGGCTTATGGCCAATCAAAGTGCACAGTGAGAAACGAGACTTGGGATCAGAAATGAGAACTAATGGAATGGAAAAGATTATAACAAGATTGTGGCTAGTGCATTGCTTATTTGGGTGGAAGCTCATGTTGGTTAGAAAGAAACAGAGACCACGCGGTGGAAAAAAGAGCACGATAAAAAGCTCTATTTGTTGTTGATGGTAAGTTTTACTGTAAAGCTCACTATAAAGTCTATAGCCAGTAGCATGAACTGACCTTGACTCCTCAACATCAGAATGCCAGTGGGTTGCCAGGCTGGTGTCGAGTGTACAGTAGGAGAGTAATACATCACTAGTGCTCTTTCTACATGACAGATCGCATATTCACCCGATGGTGGAGCGAGCCATCGATTTCTTTGCGATCGAAAAAAAAAAAAAAAAAGATAAATTGGACTTAATGTGTATCTGGCCAACTGTAACCTTCATCGTCTTCACAGTTGTATACCATTATAGCCACAAAATGATGCAGAATCAATATTAGGGTGTTATTGTGCAAGCGCTTTGATTTCTGGAATTGTTTAACCACTACTGTGCACATGACCCCACCTGGGGAGGACCTAAGCAGAACAGACTTCATGAATTATGATTATAAAAGCTTTTATATCCCGTGAACAAGTACGCTTCGTGGAGAAAAAACAAAAAAACCCAATGCTGAGCCCTCCACAATAGAAAACCGGAGAAAGTAATAGAGAAGACTCAACCAAATTGCGCTTAAAAAAGTACCTTGAATTCTCAGTTCAATATGTATTATTTCTAAGTTCCATGACCTTACAATATTCTCAGATAATACTAACTACTGTAACCCCACTGAAAAATAACAACTTCACGAGAAGCCAAATCCATTCCTGCCAGCACATATAATTAGCTAGCTTTACCAGCAGTGAATCAATCAGAAACCAGATGACAGCGCATGCTCCCTATAATTAATATAAGATCAGATTGTTCTGTCATAGAGCATTAAGCTCAGCTGGCCGCTCTAACATATGTAATGCATGGGGAAAGTAAATGGAAAGAAAGAGAGTAGATTTATCACTTTCTCGTGTAACAGGAACTGAAATATATTTTAGTATCCCGTGTGAGTAGTAGGACCGAGGAAGCATGACATGAGGACAGGGAAAGGAAACCAGACAATACGTGTGCAAGACAGTGCAAATGAAGTGCTGAGTGAATCTGTTAGTCCAGATGTTGAATTAATCATCTTTACCACTCGCATGGAGGAGCTTGCAAGTCATAATATCCTGAATTATTCATATCCCCAAGCTGGAGTAATTTCTCTCTGAATTATTGAATTCAGCAATTCAAAGACTTACTGGATTATTGGCCTTTTTAACGCTGCTCTGCCTACTTTGAAGAAATTCCAGCCTCCCTCATTGACTGGTTTGGAGTCACCTTGACAGCGGAATGTAAATCTAAGTGAGAATTGGACTAAAGGGAGGAGGCTGAGCGAATCGAATCTATATGCAGTGCTTTCAAAGTTCATTTAGGCATTTATTGCTTCATCATGGTTGGATCAAAAGCAGGAATACACCATGGACAGGAAACCTGTCCCATTACCATACACATATTTGTAGCACTCACTCACACTTAGGGAAAGTTTAGTCTAGCTCGAGATGGGAGGAAACCCGAGAGCGTGGGAGAACCTCACATGGACACAGGGAGAACATTACAGACAGTAACCTGCACTCAAGACAAAAACAGGTCTTGTGGGGCTGTGGGATGCAATGTCACTTACTGTGCCAGCCTTCTTTGAAACTGTAGTTTGTAATGTTTAAAGAGTTGTAAATCATCATAGCATTATGTATCACAGAATTTACATAATGTTGTTGTTCTTTCGGCTGCTCCCATTAAGAGGTCGCAGCCAACATTTCAGCAGACCATCAGATCCGCATACAGCTTGGCACAGGATGATTAAATTGGATGCCCTTCACGATTCAACCCTCCTATTCTATCCAGGCTTGGGACTGGCACTAAGGATGCCCTGCAACCAGTGGCTGGAAATCAAACCCCAGGCCTTCCACAAGGCGAGCGAGAAACGTACCACTGAGCCACCAATGCGCACATAGGATTGCCATAACACATTTTTTAAAAATGAAATGGAAATATTATCTTCCCCAGATCTGGCTCTTTTCTTTCTTTCTCATTTGCTTTTAAATTAGTTTGATATTTTTCTGGCCCTATAATAAGCTACACAGCTCTGCCCATTTTCCTTAAACATCTATTTACAGGGCATATGTGGTTTGACCAAAACGGGTTTAGGACATGTTTGGGACGGGAAAGTATGCGTTGATAAGCCAATAAAGAACATGGCAGTATAATCATCACTCAGATACTGCATTTTTAGAAGGGCCATTCAAGTCAAGTCGGGACCTGTGATGACTTTTTCTTGTGAACGAAGGCGTAAAACTGATTGACATTTACAGAAGACTTCAGGCACAGTATAGTGATGAAACTCTGAGCTGCAGTAAAACATTTGGGTAGCGCAAAGTTTTAAATAAAAGGCCGTACGTCCGTGAATGACAAGGTTCAAGGTGGTTTGGAGCCCACTGTAGCCATTCCCGTGAACATTCAGCGCCAACTTGCAGAAGAGACGCATCTGTCTGTGGGAACTGATTCATGAACACACAATCATTCATGAACACCACTTGCACATTACAGGAACTTGGCTGGGAGTTATTGCCACAACCTCGTATAGTCCTGACCTCGCTCTTTGCGGCATTAAAGGAGCTCCTGGGAGGTCAGGGTTTCAGACATGAAGCAGGCAGTCCGATCATAACTCCGGAAACCTTGATGGTACGCAAGAACTAGTGAAACGATAAAATAAGTGCATTAGTGTAGCAGTGGTTTATTATGAGAAAGGACTCTCATACCTGTATTCAGTTATCCAGCCCTAAACAAATGTCCCTGCTTGACTTGAACACTCCCTCACATATTTGACCCAAGACAACACCATGCTGCCAATGTGGCTACTTTGCACACAACGTAAATCTATCACACATGATCTAAACTGTTATTTTATTTGGCGTGTTTTAGCAGCAAACTTGGACTGGTATTCAATCTGGTATATATAGAAACATAAGATAATTATAAACATTCTGGCCAAGGAGCATGTGTTATTTTCCATACGGGTATATCAGTGTTAGCGTGATTATATAACACTTAAGAGAAGTGTGAAACAGCTTGCAACTGATTGACGCATGGCGCCCTTGAAATATTAAACATCTCCGTGTAGCCCTGAACCTGTGGGAAAGCTGGGGGGGGAGAAAAGCAGGCCAATTTATTACTCTGAAATCCTCACTTTATAGAATCAAAGCACTGGATGAATTCTTCGGCTAATCTCTGCTCCGTTTCTGTTCCCCTGAAGCGAGGCTCTCCTGCATCACTGCCTGGCTGGAGCCTTGACCAAAATCAGTCAATTTGCACAAAAATTCTATTGCATTTGCATTGGAAAAACCTACTTTATTATAAAAGAATACAAAAAAACCCCCCAAAAAAAACAGTGAAAATTTGTCTAGAGATAAGCTAGCAAAAATGCCAATTAGAAACGTCAATATTCTGTCACTTTTGACTAGTGAGTGGTGGCACATTTGCTTAGTGTTAATTAGACTGCAGTTGCACATCACTTATTTAATTTTTCTTTTTTTTTTCCGGGCTCTTCCCAGTATCCCCATCTGAAGTACATCTTTCAGGCCTATAATTAATTAATCAGTGCGATTAGAAACAGCAGGCTACCTTCCTATCCTGCCAATTAGATTTCTATCTTCCAAATGCATCTCATCAGCTACAGGTGAGACGGTGCAGTTATCTGTCTCCCTTTCTTCACGTCACCGCAATCTGCTTCCCGAACTAATGCAAGACCTGATGTCTTTAACAATCCAGTTCCAGCAGTAACAGAATTAAACATTGTTGAATACAGCTGGGTGAGTTACAGTGCTCCAATCTGAGATGGCAGGCATCATTGTGAGGTAGTTGCTAGGAGTACTCCAGCTGCCGGTGCCTCGGGTGTATCAGCCCTTCTTTTTTTTTTTTTTTTTCACTTGTGTCTTTATGCTGAGTGCTTCTTTCTGCCGTGTGCCTGCCACACATAACCACTATCTCATCACTGCCATTCAGCACTGCCTGGGGTACAGGCTGATTTTCAAGGCTTGATATCTGCCGCTAGTGTTGAGCCTGGAGTTCTTAAATGTGGACCAACATTGTTCACTTAAATTACCACCTAGAGATGGATGAAAAGGCGAGGGGGAAAATACTGTGCTCATTACACTGTGGGAGCGTTTATTTATTTGCAGGGACAAGTCCCGTTTAGAGAGAAGCATCACTGCAAATCAATAGAGGGAGATGTCAATCCTATGCCATCATGTGTCCCTCACATTCAGTAATCTCAACCCACCTCAACACCTCTGGGAGATTTTGGAGTAAAGTGTTATAGTACACAGCATACGCCTAATAATTTCCCAAAAAATGGCAGAAATAGCTAAATATGAACCTACTTTTGTAGCAAACATGGCCATCGGACTAACATTTCAACTGACCAAACACACTATATTCCATATCCTGTCAGCAAATATACGAGGCTATAATTTACTTGGCACTAACCACTTACAGCACCATCTATAAAAACACAATGTTATAAACTCTTTTTAATGTAGAGAATATACACTGCCGTAAAGACATTAGTGTGACCATTTGGTGTTCGGAGACCTAGACGCAATTGACATACGCAAACAGGCTGGAAAATTCATCACATGTCCTTTTTTTAAGTAACTACCTGTTTAGTTTTTGTTAACCTGCCCCCACTGTAGTCCTGTTCTAGACTGGACCTCTATAATCAAAAGCTTGTATGTTCTGGGAAGCGGGAGTGCTTATTTGACATATTTGGAAGTCCTCCTGTCAGCTCGACACAGTCGGGTCATTCTAATCTTATCAACAAGACGTTTCCGAAGTCCTCAGAACTGTAGCTGTGGGAGTTTTGTAATTTGCACCATTCAATGTTAACTAAAGAATGGTGTGCAGAAAAAAAGAACATCTACAGTTTCTGAAATACAAAGAGCAGAGATGGAGAGCCAGAGAGAGTGAGTGAGAGAGAGAGAGGGAGAGAGAGAGAGAAAGTGTCAGAACACACAATGCTAGAACCCCTTACCATACTACATTGCACATGTACAATTGTACCAAAGTAAATAACATGGTAGAAACATGTACAGTATCTGAACCATAATCGAAAAAACCATGGTACAGGTAACAGGTACAATTGGACTACCATGGTATATGTACCATTTTTACCATGGTACATATACCATGGTAAAAATTTCTTATGGATTACCTGGGGAAAATATGGTACCAGGATGCCCTATGTGAAGAAGGCGTACTGGCAGGGGCATAGTAAGTGCCTGATCGATGTGGTACTGGAAACCCGGAGTCCTGGCAATCATGTAAATGTTACTTTCACATGTACCCCGTGGATTGTTCCTGCCCAAGTACACCACTTCATGGCAGAAATGTTCCCTAATGGCAGGGCAAAGAATTTCAGGAATGGTTTGAGAAAGTTACAAAATGCAGCTCAATGTAGGAAATGAACCATCAACACTTAAGAGATCTTTGGAAGGCTAAGGGTTCTGGATGCCAAAAGAGGTTCCGCTTGCAGCCTATTTTGCTGTAGAGCCCTACAAACACTCTTTGATGGTTAATCCAAAGAAACAAAAATGAAGGACCATTTGAGTGTTAGATCCAACCTTTTTCATAATCCCC
>JAOVVB010000020.1:14949445-14961797 GCA_028570985.1 Heterobranchus longifilis | reverse complement strand
ACAGATTCGGACATGTTTAAGAGAAGCAAAATTACAGAGATTTTTTAACTATAGTAGGTAAGATTTTAGGAGTTTAAAACGGTGGTGGGGCGCATTCGCCGAATCGATTCCTCTTCCCTCGGATAGTAATGCCTGTGCGTAGATTTTGGAATCCAACTCAGACAAAAGATAGAATTACACACAAATCGTTTTTTTTTTTTTACGCACGATTATTTTTGACAGTGATTTTATTCCATAGAGAATAAACTAACTTTAACTAACGTCTGCAGAGTACTACTTAGAGGAAAATTCATAATATAATGTCTTAAACTAGAAATCATGTTTAAAGGCAAAAATTGTTTCTGAAAAGTTCTTTTCCTTGCTGATGCTGTTGCAAGCATATCTGTCGGCCAGTTTCACATTGCTGTTAAATTCTCTTTTATTCCCATGCACTCTTTTTAATGACCTTTTTTAGCTGATTTAAAAAAAATTTTTTTTTTACTGAAGTTACTTATAATTAAGACACAATGCAACTGAGCAGTTATGTAAAGTATAGAAGGTTATGTGTCTTGTTTAAGGACCCAGTGAGGCAGTTTGGCTGTGCAGGGGTTTAAACTCACAACCGCTTTGATGATGGGTAAAAGATGATTCCTCCAAGATTCCTCTAACCATTCAAGATTTAAACACAGCACGGAAACATCATTATGGGCATAACAACTCTTGCAATGTTCATGTTTAATTTAACTGTTCTTAAAGTTAATAAAAAGACAATAAAATGTCACTACTCTCGAACATACCCAATTTTGAGCATGAGCATATTTTGAGTAGATATGATTATAAATAATACTAAAGTACATTCCTTTGCTTCCATCTGAAATTTATAGCTTCTGAAAACTCCATTTCTGAAGAATTGAGAAGGATTTTATAGACCTTGCACACTTATTATGCATCACCTCTCATGAAATTTCTAGCAAGACTCGACAGACTCAGCATAAAATAATGTGTGTAAACACAGACAGCTGTGTTAATGCATTGATTACCTTAAAATAAATTTAAAGTTAACTCATAAATAACCTGACATTAATATAATAGCATGATATTATGTTAGAATTATCTGTTATGGTGCTGTTTAAACTGGGGCATTAATGCAAATACAGTACGTATGTCTGAACAATACAGTAAGTTATGTACCATGTCATATTTCTATCAAAGGAATTTTCAATCTAATCAAATCCATTTGTTATAATATTTTAATTGCCATTCCTCATTATGTATATTTATGATCATTAATGTTTGATTTTGTATCGTAACACAATAACTTAAGCCACTTCCAAGCACCGCCGCACACATGCATAATACAGTGGCTTTATTTCTCAATCCCGCACTTAGGAAACATCTTGAACAGACAGCAAAATAAATAAATAAATAAATCACACTATCAAAATAAAAATGAGAAACTCTTTGTGCCAGCCAAGGTTAAAGGAAATTCAACAGGCACTTCATTTAGGACATGAAACGCTATCAAGTGGAAACACAAGGACACATAATTTCAAGCCACATCTCAAGAACATAGAAAGAATAAAAGTGTTTAAAGCACAATTCGGGCTAAAGTGTCTTTCTGACAACAAAATGTATTCAATGTGCTATTTCACATGTTGTATACCCTAAGGCACAATTTAGATTGAAGATCATTAATGTTCATTTCAATACATAGCAGGCATTAAAGACATGTTACAATTATTTAGGATTCAACTAGGAAAACAAATTAAAACAAATTAAAAAAAAAAAAGGTTTGCCAGTAGTTCTAAAAACAAACTTTGTTTTAAGGTTATATTTTTATTTAATGAGTTCATAAGAAATTGAAATGTCTCTGAAGGTTTCAGTATATAAAAAGCAATAATGAAAAAAAATTGCCTTACATCAAATGTCAATTGTAGATACAGTGGTACAGTACATTGGCATATGAACAGAAATTTGCCTTGGCATACAAAGCATTACTGGTAGCTAATCAAAACTTTTTTTTTTTCTTTGCATTAATTAACTTTAAGTAAAGTTTATTGTCTATTTATTTAATATTTTAGTTTATTTACATGCTTTTGGATAAAAATATTTGGATTGCTTTTATATGCAACAATATAATTATAGTGTGGGAAATTGGTAA
Organism: Heterobranchus longifilis; assembly: GCA_028570985.1. Taxonomy (NCBI): domain Eukaryota; kingdom Metazoa; phylum Chordata; class Actinopteri; order Siluriformes; family Clariidae; genus Heterobranchus; species Heterobranchus longifilis. The sequence continues at coordinate 14,959,657 of JAOVVB010000020.1, read as the reverse complement.
TATCGGTAATATTTTTGTATGCCTGGAACGAATTATCTGCATTTACATTACTTCCTATGGGAAAATGCGTTTTGCAATACGAATTTTCGCCTTAATAAATTCGTATGCAGAGGTACCACTATAAAGTAGTAAATCATTCTATATGATAGCCCTATAAAAAAATACGCAATTCTTTACTCTTATGAAAAACCTTAAATCTAATTTATAATTTTATTTGCCTGGTTATATTACAAGCACAAGTAAGGTTATGGAAATTATGATCATGTTCAGTAGTGTTACTTTTTTTTATAAAAAGCCTAAGTCACATCTTCCTATGAAGCACCATAAACATGCAAGAAATTTTCCACGCGATTATGTCCAGCTGATTATGTCCACGTGCTTATGTCCAGCTATACTCATGGACAAGCTATACTTGTCCATGAGTATAGCTATATGAACGGATGTTAATATGATGAAGGAAGTATGCAGCAAACACTTAAAATTCCAATAATTTATGTCAAATAAAACATATTTTTTTAAAAATCAGTCAGCTTTAAAACAGCTGTCTAATCCATGAGGTATGAAAGGATTTAAAAACTAAAACCTGCAAAAAAAAAATTGCTATAATAAAGTTTCCATAATCCATAGGAATGTTTATAAACATCAACCGCAACAATTTATATGTCAGATAAATTTTATAGACTCTCAGTTCGATTTTTTCTTTTTCCAAAACAATTTCTTAAGTGCTACCTTCTTACTCGCTCATTTAACCACTGTGGATGCTTCATCTGATTTTACCCTCATTCATACTCAGTGACAATTTATTGCTTTTAAAAGCGTAGACAATTGCTTTAAAGGATAATACTGCGGCTCCCGGTGAGCTGTAAATTCATTCATTATTACAGGACGTGCTGATTGCAATCTTGCCTATTTATTTGCTGCTCAGCAACTTTAGAACCTTAGGTAAATGTTGTTTGATAAAAGCATACTGAACTTTGTAGATCACCTTTAAAGGTTTATGTGCCATTTTTCTAAAAATAAATAAATAAATAAATAAAAATCGGTGAAATGGGTACATTCGAGCCACAAATTTAGAAAAAAATGAGCCCATGGATTTGTGGAACACAGCTGGATGGGAGTTATTCTAATTACTCTTACTGTAAGAAAGGGCTGAAAATCTGACCAGAGCTAAATCTTTTCAAACCAGGACGTAGAAAAACGTAAAAACAGTTAAACTTTAATCAATAAATACATTATAAATAACAATAATTATAATTATTAACTTTATTATAATAATAATAATAATTATTATTATTATTATTATTAACATAAAAAGAAACCACATTTTTTCAGGTACCTATCGGGCCACTGTAGAGGACATTGAGTAAGCACACATCAATGTGCAACAGAGCTTAGGCTTGTTCGGTTCAGGCAGCAATGTGTTTTGTAATTAATAAAGTGGCTAAACCTATTCGCAGTGTGCAAGTGACCTACACGAGCCGTGCAATCATTGTGCTGTTTCTAATGGAAATTATTGATCCTGCTGAAACGTTGCGCTGAGGAAAAACAAGCTGAGAGAGAAGGCATGTTTACTTCGTTCCCTAGCTGAGGCTGTGTTAGTTACAGATTTGTGAAGATAAAGGATAAAGACTGCACACAAGGCAAAAGGGTAAAGGAAAGTTTAAGGAGAATGTAGAGCAGGTGACTCTGGAGTTTTTATCCAAAACAGATGCAGGAATTGCCCCAGAAGCTTTTTTTTTTTTTTTTTTTTTTGCCATTTTTCCTTTCCACTTGAATTAGGATTTTTCACTTTCATGCCCATGAGGTGTGAGACGTGGTAAACCACCAAATTCAAGTGATGGGATCCAGTAAATTCCTGCTGTGTTTAACATCCAGCCTCCACCCAACTCATTTCTCTCACAGCTTCAGCATTCATTAAAATTTATTGATCCTAACTTGAATGAATGAATGAATTTTCATCATGACGCTTACATAAAAGAGTAATTAAATGTTGAAATCATTCAAGTTCAGTTGAAATGGAGACTCTTATATTCTAGATATGTATTGGACCCATATTTTTATTCCTGTAAGATCTACTTAGGATAGGTTTTCATAAATAATTTTCATTATTATTATTTATATTAGTTATTGTAATTTATATTATAGTTATTAACAGATCTACTTTTGGAATAAATTCAAGTGAACAATCATGAATGGCCATAAGAACACAGTGACGTGTATAATTTTAAAACAATATTATTATTAGTTTATGATTATGGTAGCATGGTGGCATAATGGTTAACACTGTGGGCTCGCACCTCCAGGGCTGAGGGTTCAATTCCTGCTTTGAGTCTGTGTATGGAGTTTGCTGAGTTCCTAAATTATTTGTGTGTGTGTGTGTGTGCATGCTTGTGCCCTGAGATGGACTGGCACCCTGTCCAGGGAATACCCCGCCTTGTTCCCTGAGCTCCCTGGGTAGGCTCCTTATCCTGAATTTCCTAAACTTTTTAGGTTTTTCAGAAATTCCTGGTCTTCCTATTCAGACAAGACGGTTGTATCTCCTTCATTTTTGCACACAACCAGACCCCACGAAACGTACATTACAACATTCAGCACAATGCACAGTTTCAAACCCCTCACCCCTTTAAAACTGGTCCCAAACATGCTCAAAAATGCTCCGTACAAAATCAATAGGATTCTTTCTCTCTCGTTGAATCTCCATCAATTCTGCACTAACTGACTGAGAAGCAACTTAGTCACATTCCTATTAACGTCTATTCAAGACATCAGGGAACATTCTCCGTGTGTGAGTCAGCCATTCAGAAGCAGACATTGTTATGACATCTGGGCTTAACCACGCCCCCTCCACTCACACACACACACACACACACACACATACACACAAGCTAGATGAAAAGTTATATCTCAGGAACTGTATGGCCTAGAAACTAGCTGTTTTCACTGTTTTGCCCAAGAAAAGTGATACATCCGCGCGACCCTACTTTATAATTTCTCTAGGGATTGTCTCTAGTTTTTCTAATTTATTATAGAAATTATAAACTTTTATAAGAAACGCATTAATATTAAACTATAGTCTGAATTATTGTCAGCGATACAGTAATGTCAGAGCTGCTCTTAGAGAAAATGAATCAACATCTGACCAATCAAATTTAAATATAAACAAAACGCATGATACAATTAACTAAAATTCAGGCTGTAATTTCTTATTTTAACTATTAGGCAGGCCATGAATTTCAAAAATCAATATCTGTCCTGCTATACACAGTCATAAGACCCCAGGGACTTGTGATTTAAATGCAGGGCATATTTAACCAAATGCAAAAGAAATAATATAGTATTCATTTTTCATTTGGATCATATTTTAATAATAATAAAATAAAAAAAAATCTGTGGCTCATGTGACAGACGGTTAAAATAATACAGAAATGAAATGTTCATCTGAAATCCATAAGTGTCTCCAGCAGTGATTATATGACCTTTATGGAAATAAGTCAATTCTCTCTCTCTCACTCCAGCAGGATCTCCCACACTTTTGCCGCATTGAATTACTTGCCACTGAGAACAGTGCTGCGGTATAAGTTAGCGGCCAAAAATTCAAAGTTTTAATCGCAATCTCATTTTTTTTAATAATAATAATAAAAAATAATAAAAAAGAAGAATACTACTTTTTATGCAATTGCTATACAGTCAATATTTACAGTATTATGATGTCCTTTATTCTTTAAACCCTGCTGGATTTGGCTGGGCATAAAGTCAAAAAGACACCTGCAGTACTCTGGTGTCACTCTCTCAATCCACGCCTGCTTGATTGTTTGCTGAAGATCATGTACAGAAGACGGTTTCTTGACTGCAACTGCCTTCTACACCACTGTCCAACAGTATTCAACTGCGTTTAGGGCATGGCTCCAGAAGCTGAATACCACTGTCACATAGCCAGTTTTTTACAACCCATCAGCCAGAACTAATAAGTAACATCACCTGTTTTACTGTATGCACAGGGAGAACTGTAGCACATGGCATATGCTGTCTTAATACTTTTGGCCGCCACTCTACACTTGCTTGCCACTTTAACAGGAATGACCATGTGCACCATCTTATTCATGCATTTTTCTAATCAGTCAAATTTCTTGCAACCTACTTTTACGCTATAAACTTATTAAACAGCAGAATGATGAAGTGATCTGTGACTTTGAAAATGGCAGGGTTATGAGCACCACGGAGTAGTGATGTGTTCTGAGTTTGCTTCGTACGATTGTTAAGGCAGGTTATTTGAGCTACCGTTGTGCATGGAAAACTGCATAATAATTAAACACAAACATCCGTGTTACAATCAAAGTCACTATGCTGACGGTCTTTGATGTTAACATGATGTTAACTAAAGCCTCTGACCCGTATCTGCATGCTTTTTTGTATTGCGCTGCCTCACATGATTGGCTGCATGAATGATCAAGTGTGCAGGTGTTTCTTATAAAGTGACCAGGGGTGTATATATGCGCATGACTGGCTGCCTTTATTACTCCCTACACCTTTATCATGAACCATGACCAGACTTATCATTCGCCGAGGAGGTGGAGATCTGGCTGTACATTTTTCTGGTTGTTTTTCTTTTTTCCCCTCAAAGGGGTGGGTTTGTGATAGCCGAGTAACCTTTTGAAATTGCTTGGAAAGTGTGCAGATCGATAAAGGGGCAAAGTCTCGACAGGAAAGCCATAATATGCCTTTCACAGAGGCGTGACCCTGCTATTTGAAAAAGCGGTCAAAGTCTTTCTGAAAGTGACCACTTTGACAGAACTTATGCCCCTTCAGGCTTGGTCATAATTCCTTCTTTTTTAGTTGACTGAGTGTGATAGCTTCGTCTGGTCACGTAATGCGATCCAGCAAACTGACTACTGTGCGAGATTCAGCCCGTGGCCTACATGGCACTACAGTATACTGGAATTACCTGTCCCTTGGCTTGTCGAGATTCGCCAGTGGAGCTGTGTGTTAAGTAAGATGCTGTTATTTGTGCTGCTGCTGCTCTTGTTTGCATTCTTCCCTCCTGTCAATTATCAAACCCCAGAGAAACTTAAGACCTGCAGGGCAGCAGCATCCATTATGGAATAACTTCCGAGCTTCACAAAAACAGAGAAGACACATATTTCATCTTCGACTCAGCCCTAACCCGGCAACCTGCATCAAATATACATTCAACTACTGTTGTTTATTCGCCATACTCGCTTTTGTCCACAAGCCTAAGGAATCTTTTGATGTTGATTTTGGTCCACACTAGGAGTATGCATCAGGATGGACATCCTGTGAGACCTCTGGGACCCAACAAAAAAAGTAATGCGACTGTTTACTTTATTGTGCATGAGAGAGTGTGTGTTTGGAAATAAAGACCACAGGACAAAAAAAAAAAAAAGGTCATTGAGATTCCATATGGGAGTGTATTGGGCTAGGCAGTGCTTAATAGAACTGTGACTCCAAGGTACAGTAGACTGTTGATTCAATATACAGTAATTCCTGGGCATTGTTATTTCTGATTTGTCTCAAGCAGCTTCATTTCTTATGAATTTTAATGTTTCAAGTAAAACTATTTTTAATTATCAAAAGTATTTAATAAACAGTGTGTTTGCTATGTAACTTGAATTGTTAATTGTCTAAATGTCATGTCTCATGCAATGCAAGAACTGAGCTGACTGTGGAAGGAAACCCACCAAACTCCATGCACACACATGCGAGGCAAGAATCGAACCCCGACCCTGGATGTCCAAAGCGACAGCACTAACCACTACGCCAGAACAGAACTAAACAGAACTATGCCAACAAAATATCAATTCAACTACAGTACATAACTTCTATTTATTAACTCCTTCATTCATTTTAGTAATTGTTTAATTCTAGTCGGAAATAATTAATTACTTTTCATTTGTAAAACAAAACGGACTAAGTTGCTACTGTCAGAGGACACAAACAAAAAAGCTAAAGATGCAATCACTGATCAGCCAGTGAGCGGAAACGCCCGGTTTTCAGCTTGAAAGGCCATGACCAGTCAGTCTCGAATATATCTGATTCTGTGGCAGTTAAATTAACATGCAAATTCTTGCAGCAGGAAAGAGTTCGTCTAGGGAGCAGACTGGCCATGCTTTTCTCAATAGCGTTATCCTCCAAGTGCGTTACGCTGTGGTCGGACGGCGCGGTGCACCTCGGACTGAGCGAGTCATAACATTCGTCCTCCCCAGTTGGTAGTTGTCAGCTCATTTTTAGTTGGTTTACAGTTGTATAAAAAAGGTTCTGTCAAGTGACCTGGAGCAGAAAACCTGAAGAGAGAAAGTCCTGTAACCTTTTTGAATTTTGAAGGAAATTAGTGAATAGTCCATTTTTACAGTAACGCAACACCCGCATTAAAACTCATAATACTGATCATGATATATTTTCAAAAGTGGTTTGTTACAGTACAGTAGGTGTTCAATATTGCAATAAGGATTTACAATGATGTATTATACATCCGTATTTGTTACGCTATGTGCGTTAAATCTGACAGTGTGATCAGGGATGCAGCAAATCTATAGAATCTTTTTGCAATAGAAGTAACCTGATAATAATCTTTGGTATAAAACTCAACACAAAGTCTGTTCGTGGGAGCATGCTGCAGTGTGTAAAAACGGTCTTCAGACAATGCCTAACTAGATGCTGGAGCAATTCAACTTTTATTATTGACAGTTGTACAAAATAGTTTTTTGTGCAGTGAAACAAAACCAGCTCACCGCTGCAACCCTCCCTTATTTAATGTTACTAGTTTCCTGGGGTAAGGCATTCATTTGGACTTAAAGAATGAGCCAAGTAGAGTTAGCATTATAACCTAAGCCATGTATGCATATACTGTACTATGGCAGATAATTAAAAGGAAACATAAACAGCGCTTAAAATTAAATGTGCGATTATGCCCCAGACAGATTACTCATTCACTCACTCACTCATCACTCATAGCCTTTTATCCTGCATACAGGGTCACAGGGGGGCTGGAGCCTACCCCAGGAGACAAGGCGGGGTCAATGCCGGCTGGAGTGGCAGTCTATCGCAGGAAACATACATACACACACACACACACACACACTATGGACAAAAGACAGTTTAGCTTAATATGCATGTCTTTGGACTGAAACCCTGCAAGCATGGGGAGAACATGCAAACTCCATGCACACAGACGAGGGAACCAAACCTGGGCCTTGGAGGTGCAAGGCTTCAGAGCTAAACCACTAATCCACTGTGCTGTTTTGTATTTTGGTATCTGATCTGGTTTGTCATTTGCTGTGATTGGACAGTTCTCCAATCAGTTTTTTTCCAGACAGCACAGTACATAAAATCCTTCTTAGATTTTTTTTGTGAGAACAATAACATACTGTTATATAAATGCTTCCTATGAGCATCTGCTGCAGATAACATTTGCGTTGCTTGCCTCTTCATAGCCAGTGGTGAGAAAAGACTGTTTGGTACTCCACAGCTATAAATGAGCATCTAGGGAGTGAGTCGTGAGATAATATGCTCTCAGCCCAACCATGGAATCAGACCTTATTGATTGCTATGACAGAACGAATAAAAAAAGCACCCAAATGGAGCGGCAGAGATGCAAGTAGAAAAGCCAGTCACTCGTGATCCATTAGTGGCCTCTGTTCTTCTTTGAATATTGATTGCAGCCTGCATGCTCAAACAGGTACACACAGCTCACTCCATTAAAAATCTAAACATATCCGAGACATCTGAAAAGGGGAAATATGGCCTTTTAATTATGTATCGTTAGTGTTAGCCATACCGACTGCAATAAACATCATATGGTGTCTATAGCAATACAGGCTATTAAACGCCTTATGGTACGTACACATAACCTAGTCACCACATGCCACATTTATCTAAATGTGCATTCGAGAAGGGAAGAAGGATAACTTTTCAATATTTCTAGAAACAGGAGATTGTTACTATATATACAGTACATGAACACTATGTTCTGACTTTTACGCATTTTGGGAAATTGCAAGGGGTGTTCAAGTAAAACTGGGATTTTGAATGTGCAGAATAACAGAACACAATTATCAGTGTAGAAACTACCTACATTTTTTTTTATATAACCCCATTTTACATCAATGCACTCATCCCAGAGTTACACTAGTGCATGGATACCATTAAGGTTAAAAGTTTTCTCTGTACACCAGAGCCAAGATCAAGCTGCCTGCTTCACATCTGGAACGCTGGCCTCCCAGGGACTCCTTTAATGGCCCAAACATGTGGAAATGGCTTGGAGCGAGGTCAGGACTATATGGGGGATGTGGCAATAACTCTTAGCCGAGTTCCTGTAACGTGCAGATGGTGTTTGTGAATGATTACATGTACTACAGATGCATCTCTTCTGCAACATGGCATCAAGTTATCCATCAATTTTCCAGGATGAGGCGTTCTCGCTAAATGTGGTCACCACAATTAATTGGTTTTATACCTTCATTTAAAATGAACACTGCTCGTATTATTCTCTAACAAGCAAGCTTGTCTAACACAACACTTAATTCAAATTGCTATATAAGTTCCATGTTTTGAGCGAAGCACATGGATACCATATTACCGATCAAAAGCCATACATATTGACGATCCAATCATTGCTTTTTTTTTTTATCAGTGAAGCAAAGATACTACCTTATGTGCAACACAGCAGCTGCCCTGAGTACAGGTAGTTCCCGACTTACGAAGGAGTTCTCTTCCGGGAGTTTGTAAGTCCGATTTGTTCTTAAGTCTGCCCCCCATGTGGCCAAAAACCATAATCGTGCCTAAGGAAGGAAATCTTACACAAATGTAACAGTGTTGTCTTTGCGCCTTTAAATCGCGAGGGGAATCCTGGATGACCTTTTGTCTCAGAGCTGTTTTCCACTGTATTGGACTGTGAACTCTGTTTCGTTGAAGGTTTTCCGAAATTAAGATTATTCACTATCAGGACAGTTTTAAAGGGCAGCCATTTTCTATCATCGCGCTTCCGGACTGATTCGCTAAAACCGGTGAGGCCGGCTCATTTCTCCCGCACCCCCACATCCCGGACTTTAGACATTATATACATTCACTTACACACAGAAAATAGTGTATATAATTGTAAATATCGGTATCCGGTCCATTGTAGTGTCTATTTTTTGTACAATACATGTGAGCTACTTTCATGATTGAACCGGTAGTAGAACCGCGGCCTGTTCGTATTTGCGGAAATTCGTAACTCGGGCTCTAGCTGTAGTTAAAATGTGTTCAAATAGAGAATATGGTAGCTAGGAAAAGGTTGTTTGCAGTCTCTCCAGAGGCAAAAAATAATAGTTTTGTGTCTCTTAACATCTCCAATAGGTCATATAAGACATTATGTGATTTGTGTGTTGTTCAAACATCATGTTGTATATTTAACAACACTATACAGGATACTGTAGCGAAAGCAAATTTATTATTTTTTTCCGGTTGTGCTTAACACCCTTGTGACTCAAAAAACAAGTACAAAATATGTCCTATCAGTGTTCAATATGTTAAAAGGGTTTTCTCAAAAATGCAAATATTGAGTTTTGCTGTCAGAATATTAATATACCGTATATGTATACACATGGTTAACATATGCAATTCATTAGCTTTGGATTATAGCATCATCTGGTTGCTCAGATCCACTAAGAAGTATCTGCTGTAATTGACAACATGTTTCTAGTAGTGGGAAATACGTAATTAATTAATAGCAGATAGCCTGCGGCAAAAGCAAGCAGTTCCCTCTCCAGCCATACAGCCTGAGCCAAGTGCTGCAGAAATACTGAAGCCACACAGATTTTATTGACATCTGACAGCATAAATCAGCCATGCTTGTTCTTGTTATGATTTTTTTTTTTTTTGATTTGCCAAACAAATTTAGTGCAAACCCATTTTAAGCCTTCAAGTACTCAAATGTTTCTAAACATGATGAGAAGATTATTCTACGTTAATAAAGATCGGGTGGCACGGTGGCTTAGTGGTTAGCACCGTCGCCTTGCACCTCCAGGTTCCATTCCAGCATCGGGTCTGCGTGCATGGAGTTTGCATGTTTCTCAATTTTCACAAAAATAAAAGACCTTTTATTTATTAATGAATGACAGCATACTTTTTTTTTTTTTAAATATTTTTTGTTTTTTTTCCAATTTTCTCCCCAATATTAGTCGTAGCCAATTCCTCCCCGTCACTAGGGGGCTCCCA
>JAOVVB010000020.1:14935455-14948811 GCA_028570985.1 Heterobranchus longifilis | reverse complement strand
AAAGATTCCTCAGTACGCCGGAGCCATGATCGGACTGCTTGCTTCACATATTAAACACTGGCCTCTACGGAACTCGTTTAAAAGCCCAAACATATGGAAATGGCCTGGAGTGAGGTCAGGACTGTATGGGGGGATGTGACAATAACTCCCAGCTGAGTTCCTGTAAAGTGCATGTGGTGCTGGTGAATGATTGTGTGTACCGTTCCCACAGGCCTATGTGGCTCTTCCGACAAGTTGGTGATCCGTCAATTTTTTAAGGATCAGCGGTTCTACTTGGTAAATGTTTATGAGAATGACTGCAGTGTGCTCCGAGTCACCTCGGCCATGATCCCCGTTCATTTCGTTTGCATCATTCAAATATTTTACTTCTTCTCATCATACTGTGCTTGATGTCTTCTGTAAATGTTCTGACATTTATGAAGAATTTCAAGTCCTGATTAGACTTGAATGCCCCTTGTATAAATAATGTTAAACAGGTAACAAAATTTAAATCTAAATATATTAGGAATCAAAAAGTCCTAACGTATCAACCTGTTCATGTTACTATCATGCATTCAGATTTCATCCGAATTACTCTAATTAACAGATGAACTCCACAAATGTGAGTTGTTTCCATGGAAACACATAACACCTTAACATCTTTTACTGATGTAGAACTATAGGTGAAAATATAATGTACTCTTTATTACGCACCCAATACTACAAACTATACAGAAACATATAGTTATATCCTGACATTTTACTCCTAACTATATGTAAAGCTCCAAACTGCTCCCATTTATTGTGTCCATAGTCTGATTTTCCGAACTATCTGCATCCCCAACTGGTAATTATGAGTTCAGAAAAAAATGTGAGAGACTTTTTTACAGACAGGGAGCTTGTAATTACGGTAATTCTGACATGATATAAATGGACTTTTACTTTCAAGTAATGCTTAACTTAATTTTTTTTGTTTAATTATAATGTAATCACGCATACATTATCCAGGTAAGTTGACATTCCTATATGCTAGGGATATAACTGAACTGGTTTATATAATTATTTATAGAATTTCATATAAGCGATGTACTTTGCACTGGGCGTCTTCAGAAAAAGTTATTATAATTACAAATTTTTGCATTTATTCAGCATTCTAAGGTTCTTAAATAAAGCTGGTCCCTGATTTTTTAACAGAGCTTACTCAATGACTGGCAATGATGACGAAGCCAAGTAAAGTAGCTGAGCTTGAGGAACTGTATAAGATGAAGGTTTTGTTCTGCAGATTGGTATTTGTTATCATATAACTGTGAACAACAAGGGTTTCTGTGTTTTTTTTTTTCCCAACTGTTTCAGCAGGCGGTGTTATGGGTCACATTTAATACAAAAAGTTGGTGTATTAAACAGTTGCAGATATAGACAATAGGACGAGACATAACTTAAACACTATACCGTACGTATCCAATTACTTTTTAGGATGTTTCTAGGATTCCTTTTCTTGAAAACTTAACAAGGTATCAGTGTCGAGGTCAAAATTTTTGCAACATGACAACACTAACAAGGAGCTGTTGGTGGTTGAAGTTAAATGAAAGGGAGTTTTTTGTGCTGAAACACAAAGAGGTCTGTTTCTCAAGGCCGAATCTCTTGTTAATTATCAGCATGCCCCGGAAAGTTTCTTTCCCTTAGCATAATCCAGCATTATTGAGGACATCAATCGCCTTAGATCAGCGGCAAGGCGTCTGCTGGCATGGCTCTCCTCGGGCTTCTCCTAGCTGGAGAGGAATGAACACTTTCACCACACATGCATATATACACACACTCGCATGCACGGGTAGGCCTTGATCAACATCAGCAACAGGAGGCCAACTGGTTGTCATGACAACATATTCTGCTGCTGAGAGGGCACCGAAGATGCCTGTGGAATAGCAATGACCCCGGCACTGACTTCAGAGAAGCGGGCCACCATAATCATTGCAGGAGCCACTCACAGGGATACGTGTGTCTCTTAAAAATAAAACCTGCTACATATGCTTTTGAGAGGAAGTTAAAAAAAAAAAAAGTAATCATTTGTAACCTTCAACATGTTTTCCACAGGAAGAATGGCTTAATAGTGTAACTTTCATAATTCTTTTCCTTTCATGGCATTTCTGTTTATATTAATGCGAATGAAAAAAAAGAAAAGAAGAAGATAAACGACAAATAACAGTGCTTTCCGATTCAGCGGGGAGGTTAGGAGAATCATCTATGAATGCCGCGTGCTGTGCTGAACCTTCCTAGCTCTCAGAAATACATAAAACATCAAGATATGATGAGATCGCTATCTTGTTTAAGTTATTGTTATTCCATCAGATAGTGCTTCATCTCCCAGGAGGCATCGGATTTAAGCTCAGCAGAGCGAAGACTAAGATTGTTTCTTGTAGAACATAGCAGCTATGTGAGGTATAAAAATGAAAATGTCTTATTAAAGCTGAATAGTGGAGGAGGCACTGAACTGTAGCACCTGTAAGCATTAAAACGGGGTCAGTGCGATCTTCTAGAGTCCATTCCTACATGAAATTCAACAGCTGGCTTCAAGTAGCAAGTGAAGCTAAGTGCCCTCAGATGTTATCAAGAGAAGAATACTTTTTGTAGAGAGAGCGAAAGGAGGGGATAAATCGTCGCTACGTGATAATACAAATATAGCAATAGATACTTTACCAGAGCATTGTGGGTAGATTTTGTTTGCTTTCAAACATCCTTAGAAAACGCCAAAACCTTAAGAGTTTACCATAATTTTTTTTCTCTTTAATAGGGTGAGTCTGACTTGACTACATCCCAAGTACAAGTTGACTCAGTTGGTATGTTCTTTTTAATAGATCAGTGACCCATTAAAACCAAATTCCACATGCCTTTATCTTCATCATTAAATTTAATAATGCCACCTGCTCTCAACTCCCTTTTTTCATCTTTTTAAATATTTTAAACGGAGCCAAATTCACCAAAAAAAAAAAAAAAAAAAAAAGTCCAAGAATGAAAAAGGGGCTTGAGAAATTGGACGATACTGTACATTAGATCCTTCCTTGGAGGGGGTGCTGGTATTAACCTTTCCAAACAAAGCGGAGAAAACGATTATTGCCTCTCCTCTGGGGGCCTAGTTAGAGATGCATGTGAACCTGTGAACTTGTCATGAGAAGCCAGATCAGTGTGCAAAAGATAATTTTCCCTCTCACACTAACGCTGCGAGCGATGTGGGGGTCCTCTGCTTGCCAAGTCGGAAAAAGTGGCAGCAGGGCCAATAACCAGCAGTGATCCCACTCCTCCCACTGTTCCCTCCCTCAGTCCCTTTAGCCCGGTACTAATGGAGTGAAGATTTCAAGTTTGGCCTTTCATCAATTACCACTTCTCAGCACATTCTTATGAAATACGCCCAGGGGAAGGAAGGCCAGCACTTTGGTGCACCGCTGCCTATAAAGGCCTAATGAAAGCTTGAATGCTCTTGGTTAAGACACATTAACTGGTCACACATGGGTAAACCATGCTACTGCAACTCATTCATACCAATTTGTCTTGATTTAAAGACTGTATACCCTCACAACAATAAAGAACCTGCAGACAACAGCAACGTCCTTCAGAGTTCTTTGTTTCCCTTTAATCAAAACTGGAAAATGTCATACCGATGAAGGACACATGGCTGCTAGTGAGAACAAATCTCCTTCATTCACTTTTCATCTGCCGTGACAAGTGAGGGATGGGATCAGTGTGTGCACCCATAAGCCTTTAGGAAGCTTTGGAGTGAGGAAGGAAAAGAGACTGACATGTCAGCCCATCTTTTTTTGCTCTAGCTGAGCCTCCATGGTGCCCATCAACTATATTGTACTTGTTGAAATATGCTCTTTCTCCATGGATTCAGGCTGCAGGAAGAACAGAGGTGGGGGGCACTGGAGTTTGGCAACCGATCTGGAAATTAATTCTTTGTTAAACTGGACATTCATTTATGATGCCAAAAAATGGACTTCCTTTCCCCTCTGAGATCCCATTATGACAAAGATTTGCCTGTCAGTCTATTAGAAGGCTGTGTTGGCCACTTAATAGCTACAAGATTCTATACTAATCTAGTACTTGGAGAGCAGAATTAAGTAGAAGAGCAATGGCATTTTGGGCATGCAAGGAATCTGGACGCCATAACGGAATGAAGCATCATTAACATGAAAGCATTACGAAGCTCATAGGCGTCTAGATCGCTCTTGAGTAAAGTCTAACCTCTACCATTTATTCGGGCTAATCTTGGTTGGTCAGTAATCTAAAACGGGTACCAGGCTATATCAGTCTGAGATATCAATTGCAGCAGCCTGATGAGTGTTGAGGCAGTCATGCTCAAGAGATATACTACTGTCTGCCTTCAAGTCTTTTTTATAAGTGACAGCACAGCATGAACAGAAGCTACAGTGCGGGATATTGTATAAAAAGGTTTTTAAAATGGCTGAGAAGAAAATCCTGAGACTTTACCTAAAAAACCCATATCCAATGTCGATGGCTTTATGCTAAGAGCATGGTAGGCGAAAAATGGCATTTTACCCTGTGCAATTACCATCTAGAGACCACAGCCACACAATCTTTCGTTTTTTTTTTATAAAAAAAAAAAAGATCTGTTCTCTATTTGGGCGGCACAGTAATGTAGTGGTTAGGTTTCCGCCTCAGGGCCTTTGTGCACGAGTTTGCATGCTCTGTGCTTGGTGGGTTTCCTTTGGGTACTCCAGTTTTCTCCCACAGTCCAAAGACATGCAGATCAGGCTAATTCATTCCCAAACTGCTGTAGCGTGTGACTGGACGTATGAGACAGTATATGTGTGTGTGTGTGTGTGCCCTCCGATTGATTGGCACCCTATCCAGGGAGTACCCTACCTCATGCCCCAAGACACCTGGGAAAGACTCCAAGGCCCCCGCGACCCCCCCGGCAGAAAAAAGCGGTACAGACGCTAAGCAAGTGAGTGAGCGTTTTCTATTGGTTCTCAAAAAAACAAGATTCTCAAACTCACAGCTCAAACACAGCAAGAAGGAAAACACTAGCATATGTGCTTCCTTCACATCCTGTGTCCTTTCCCCTTCAGTGAAATGACTTCTGTCAGGTTAATTTTATGCACATTTAGTCTGACCTCTGCTTTTGCTGAATAAGCAGAAAAGTGCGTTTCTCTGGCTGTGCCAAGGCTCAAAGGTCATGAAGTTTAGCTACAGCTAAAACGTAGATGTTGGCGCGTCGGTTATAAATTCTAAAACACCTAGTCAATTAAAATGCTAAGTGCTTGCGCTATAACACCAGGAAAACAAGTGCAATTCGGAAACCAGCTGAGTTTATCTGTCACTGCGGTAATTTTTGTTTCTTGACATAAGAAATACATAACGCTGACATTAAGTCTATGCAGATGCATTTATCCGGCGCTACTTAGACAAAGTCTAAATACTGTACATAACGATACAACAGGGCAGAGTTGCTTAATCCAGTGTTTTCATTATCACTGAACAGGCTGCTCAGTAAACCTGACATATTAGATGATGTATAAATTATCTATCAATTATAAGTCAGATGTGGGCAACAACAGGGGCATCTTTCTTGTCTGGTGATGTAGTGGATAGCACTGTGGCCTTGCACCTCCAGAGTTGGGCTTCGATTCCAGCCTCGCGTCTGTGTGCGTGGAGTTTACATGTCCTCCCTGTGCTTTGTGGGTTTAGTTCAGGTACTCTGGTTTCCGTCCAAAGACATACAGTACAGATTAGGTGAATTTGGTGCTCTCACATTAGCTGTTGTGTGTATGTGGAATGTGCTCCAGGCCCTGGGGTCCTTCACCTGCCACCATCTTTTCCAGACTTTCGCTGCGCTCACAAAGACTATGTCTTGTGATAGGTTGGTGGAAAAGTTCAAAAGATGCAGCACCCAAAATGAAACACCTTATGGCTGGGCTAGAAAATGTGGGCTAGAAACATTCTAATGACCAAGCTAACACTAACAAAAACAGACCGGCCTTACAACAGAATAACAAAAGCGACGACACTAAAGGCACTAAACAGATGCACAAAAAAACCTAACTAAAACACAGACTTTAAATAGATAGACTAATCAAGCTAAACAAGGTGCAAGCGAATAAAATTAACATTGTGTGAATGTGATGGGTGAGGTGTGAGGTGTGAGGTGCAGTGGATCCTGGGAAATTAAGCTTGGAAACAAACATCAGCACAAAAGTCCTACAATACAAAAGACAAAAGAAAAGCAAAAAAAACTGGAACAAATCATGGGTAACCATGACAACTGTCCACAGACAGAACAGGAAAAAAATATATTCTCATGTTTGAAAAATCCCTGTGTTGTCTTTCCACCATTTCTGCTTTGCACTTCTTTGATTAAGTAAAAACACTAAAGCTGTGTTTTCTATCTTGTTTAATCCACCATCGTGACTATTACTGTAGTGTTTGTTATTTATACACGCTTCCATCCACCGCCGATGTTTATGCACCTATTAGATGTGTTTGACATGCGAATGACATATTTAATCAACTGAGTTTGTTTTGAATATGAAGATACTTGACATTGCTGTCAAATGTAAAAGATATGGAAAAGCAGAAAAGCCATCATCATATGAATCTAAAGTGGATTGAAGAGAGGCACTGGGTATCTGACGAAAATTTCCCATTGGCTCGTAAGCCATTATATTTATCTTCCCATCACTGCTGCTATTCTCTAATAGGAACGGATTTTTTTTTCTCTTCCCCTCATTGCAGTTTCTTTATTGCAGTCACTTAAATAAATTTAGACTGATTTCGAATCCTTCCCAACAGCTGCATGTGTAACAATATAAAAATCATTTGCATTTAAGGTTAATTAATGCTAAACTTGAACAAACAAATGAAAATCCATAATCAAAAACCAGTGCGATCGTTCATTAAAAAAAAACAAGGGAAAAAAAAAACTAGTTAATCTAGCCATACCATCTGGAAGTGCTCAAAGTGGCTATACCATTAGCAAAGTATATTATAGGCAATTGTCCACTTGCTATTGTTTGGAATAACGATCTATTCACAGCACGAGTAGCTAGCCTAGATATGTATATACAAGCAAATCCTGTCTGAACTGGTTGTGCTATTGCTGAGCACTCGTGTTTGTCATTAGACATGATTGGCACTAGGAAAACAACCTAAATCTGTTCAGTGGCTCTGCTCTCCATGTTATTTACAGCAAACAAACTCTTTCTTGGGCCAGGCAGCTGGAGCAAAAAAAAAAAAAAAAAAAAAAAGAAAAAAAAACTTAAGGGAGCTGGGGCAAATTTACCAAAAAAAAAAAATAAGAAAGAAAAAGGCTTCCATGCCTCAACTGTGGCGTGGAAGCCGAGCCACAAGGACGCCTTCAACTATAGAGCTTTCATTTGTTGTTAGTGCTTTACTGATGTCTTTGTTCTAACCCGTCCCATTGTTGTACATAATAGATTTTCCATGGTAGCAACCCAGGAGTGTTGTGATGTTATAGAGGCCTGGAAGAAGGAGACTGGTTGGTTATTCTTGTGTCTCACAAGAATAGGCGCGCGTATATGCCCTGAGGGTCAGCGTCAGGATGAGGTAATGCTTTCTCTGTCATCTCAGCAGGCTGACGATCCTCCACCCCCTCCTCTACCCAGTCTGGGTGATGCAGGACCCTGGCTCTTTGGCCAGCACTATATCACTTACCAACAATAGACTGCTAACATCTGCGCTGAGAGCCCTTCATGCACTAAGGCTGCAGTGTGTGTGGAGCTCTTCTTTGGGAAGGACAAAGGCTGGTCACGTCATGCACGTCGAGCTGGCCTTTTGTGTCCCTTGCGAAAGATGAGAATCGTGCATCCAGAGGCTGGGGAAATTTGCATTCAAAAAACATCCCTGCCCTTTATAGTTTTGAGGATTCTTCGGGCGCTGAGAAAGGAAGGTTGAAGAGGAGAGATTTCCACAGGAATGAAGAAATGAATCAGGAAACCACACCATCGCATTACAGATTGGTTGTGCCCGGGTCAGTTGCAAAAATGTCATCGGCAGAATGACCTCATTCGCCTAACACATTCTCTTGACCCATTCACCACTGACCTTGACATTGCTCGTGCCCATCCAATCACAGATTGTAGAGACTAATCCTATTTTGGACAGTCCTATGGGCTTCAAGGCTCTTGAGGGATTTCATAGTTAATCTGGGCTATACCCTCCAGCCTGGGTTGCACTGTATAGCAGTAATGAGAGTATCATGAAAGTAATACCAAATTACTGAAAATAGTCCTGAAAGTACTACAATATTCCAGTCATTTTTTTCCCAGTCATTTTTTTATGATCTACATTACAGATTTCTATTGCAAAGGATTATTCAACACAACCTCTGGATTGTACAGTAGTTTTCAACACTAGACTCTAATTGGTCGAAGGAGTTCATTCATTTTCTGTAACCCCATCTCTGACAGTAGCTCAAACAAGGACTATGCAAATGCACTCATTACACACACACAGACTGGTTTCGCTGATGATCTGTATAAGGAGTTAACAATAATGTGTGTGATTGTTATTATGGTGAACTTTTCTGTGCAGTGATGTTTATTTAGTACTTTTGGAAAGCACTCACCAGTGCAATGGACAGTAACAAGTCAATGAAAAATAGTCCATTGTCTATCCACATTTTCAAAATCTCAAAAACGGCATGTCTTGTGTGGTGTTCCCGACATGCACTGGTTAGTACCATTTGACAGTAGTCCAAAGAATGGCAACTGATAAAGCAGTGACTTAATTCAATTATTTGTCAGATGTACCTTACAGCACAGTGACATTATTTTTTTCACATAGTTAGGAAGATCGGGTCAGAGCACAGGATCAGCCAGTTCACAGTGACCGAAAAGCAGATAGGCTTAAGGGCTGAACAGTGCCAACCTGGCAATGCTGGGGTTTGGACCCCTGACCTTAGTATCAGTGACCCAGAGCATTAACCGTTTGAGCCACCACTACCCCTCTGAAGATGGCCTGATATAATGAATTGTGTTTTTCCTTTAAATCATGTTGATGTCTGAATGGGTGTGTGTCGCCTTGATACCCTTGTCTTAGAGTACACACTATTAGACAAGGATAAACTTAACAAATATATATGTAATTATTATTATTTTTTAATAAAGTGAATTGTAACCTTAAACATACTATCAGTGAGTTTATTCTTTTTTTTTCAAGACTTGCTTTGGTTGGTTTTTATTATTTCTCTCGCATCAACATAATCAGTAATCCATTATGAATTATTCAGTGATTACTGCAGTAGTCAGTGCAGGCGAATGGAGTTACACAGATGATTAATGTACAGTATGTCTGGATGTTCAGACAGGTCTTGTTTATTTAAGGGCTTAAACTGATACTTTGATGTACTAATTGGTCAGATTTTTTTTTTTTTTACATACTTTAATCTAATTACTAAGTTCCATGTAAGCCATGTTGCACTGTTTGTTAAACATGCTTTGGGGACATTTCTCGGCATCAGATCATTTATTCATTAAAAACTGATATTGAACAGATATCCAGACTCAGCACATTTTAAATTGGATTTGCTGAGTACTGGTTTAGAATTACCGTAAGAGTACTTCACTACAGAGGGCACACAACCGTTGTATTAGCATGATGTGTAACCAGGCTCTGTAATGTTCCAGGTATTCTGGATTGGTGCTCAATACCAAATTTGACCCTGCATGATAATTTAGTTCATCAGTGATGTATTGTAACAGGACCAGAAAAATATTAAAATTTATATAAACTCAGATTGAAAGCATCTGATAAGGTGCTGAAAGTACATAGCGAAGTGCTTAAAACTATTATTAAACGCTGTTTTTTTATTCCCTTTTTAAAGCAGCATGACCATTTTGCTGGCAGCTTGTCCCCAAAACCTAGATATTGTAATGCATAATGTGTATCGGAAATTATTTCTACAAGCAACATGATATTTAACATACCAGTAATTACCTACAGTTAATTCCTCCTTATTTAAATAACAACTTATCATTAAAAACTCATTTGAAGCCTTCTGATAATATACATAAATAGTTATACCCTGTGTAACAACACCGACCCAAATTGTTTTAATAATTCAATTACATGTTTGAGTAATTTGCCAATGATTAGAATTTTCTATTAAACTAAACATGACACATGATACCTTGCATTTAATGTGCTGGAATGTCCCTGTTATTAAGAGTATCTCCGTCACTAGCCTCTTTATGGTGTGTCATAAAGTTATTAAAGCAAACGTGCAGCTTGTCATGTTACACAGAAACAGGAAATCCTCTGTCCTGAAGACTTTCAAGTCATGAAAACATCATTCCAAAGAGCTGAAACAGGAGACTCCTTTCAACAAGTCTAAATAAACATCTCTTCAAAGAAAACTTCACCATATCCACACCGTTTGTTTAATCCAATTATCTAGAGCACCAACATACAAGTCCCTCTGTAAGTTATTACTAGAACTGATACTGTATTAGAACAAGCACCTAATTAAATGACGCCTATTCAAATGAACTGAAGGCGGAACATCAAATGAAGCCTGAAATGCTGTCGGAGCTTGTTGTTATATTTAATTTCATTTGATTTTATTTGCACAGCGCTTTTCAACAATGGAAATTGACACAAACCGGTTTTACAGAAATATAAATTCAAGTTTGGGATAGAAAATTAATCAATAGGCTTGTCTGACCAATCAGAATGAAGCATTCGACTCCACTGTAGTACAAAGCATAATTAATGTATCGACAATAGCAAAAGAAACAGCATCGGTATTACAAGGATGGAAAAATCCACCACCCATTGTTCTTTTGTAGAGAAAGCGAGAACAGAAGAAAATGGAAAGAAAGAAAAAAAGATGGGTACAGAAGTCTCAATGTGCCCTGATGGATTCTGTGTGCATCGAACCTCCTTTAGGCTGACGACCTCCAAGGGAAAGACTAATCCGATTTTTCAACACTCCTATGTCATTAACTGACAGCACTGCAAGACAGCAAGAACAACCAACAAAGATTTTTCAATACCGTCAACACCTACCTGATCTTCCATATTTCCAAATTTCCCTCTGTTTTTTATTTATTAAATTTTTTTTTTAAATAGGGGTGGATTTTTTGTTAATTCCAAGAACGCTTGATCTTGATATGATCACAAGCTTAGCGCTCAGAAGGGTGATGCTCCATCTAAAGCTTGCAGCTTCCAGCTCTACACAAAGCGCACCATGTCCAGTGTGTTTCACGCTTCTTATTCTGATGTTGTGAAATATTGTAAGTATAAAGAACTGGAAGTCTTACCTAAGCAGAAGCCAGTGTGATGCCAGGTGGATAGGTGAGATGCAGCAGAGATGCGGCAGAGCAGAGGAGGGAAGAAAACAGAAAAGAATATTACAAAGAGCACACAATATATTAATGAAATGGTCAGATGTGTCCAGGGAAATTTAATAAAGGTCTTTCTTTATACAGGTGTATTTCATCAAGTGCACTTGTATTTTCCGAGCTCCCTGACATGTACAACATAATACGAGACCTTTTTTTTTTCTTGTCTTTTTAAATAAATAAAATAAAATATAAAATACACTCCAATGTGACAGTGAACACCTTCAAAAAGGTAGTGGTCACAGATACCCAGAAAAGCAATCCAAGGATTAGGGCACATGTTTCTACAATGGGCAATCAAGTGTGAAATTAATAGAGCTAGAGGGGAGTGAGTTAAGCCACAGCCTCATAGTCTCACCTCAGCACTCGCTGTTGAGTTTCTTTTTGTCTTCGCAATCGTCTGCGATCACTCTGCACCGCTACACTCCAATACGCTGCGCACAGTTAAGGGCCCTACACCAAACCCAGTCAGATCTATCTTTCAATACCAACTGCCTATCTGCCGAAGTGAAATGTTTGCTATCAATCATTGCT
This sequence comes from Heterobranchus longifilis, assembly GCA_028570985.1. Lineage (NCBI taxonomy): Eukaryota > Metazoa > Chordata > Actinopteri > Siluriformes > Clariidae > Heterobranchus > Heterobranchus longifilis. Next base: position 14,936,923 of record JAOVVB010000020.1, on the reverse strand, counting down.
TATCTTCATTTATACAACAGTTAGTTCTGACCGAGTAATCTGATTGGATATGAGAGGCATTCCATAAGGGGTGATATAGAGCAGAGCAGCACTGGGATGTTATATTACAGTACATATACAGTATATTAGCTATATACTGTTATTCCGTATCAAAATCATCAATTGTCTTTTACAGTACTGGAGAGACGGGAGAGCAGCTGCCTGCCAAAACCCACATTGAAAACCAGTCACGGAAACACATAGTCTCCTAACTGCTTTCTTTTAAGTCCTACCCATGTTGTTTTGTTCATAGCTAACGCGAGCCACAAAGCTAACTACTGTATTTTCTAACACAAACCTAAATCCCAAATCCCCCTCTAACCCCTGATCAAGGGCACTACTTAGTGTGTGGAACAAGCACATTAGCTTTCCATTTCATGCTATTTGGGATACAACCCCGGAAACTGGAAGTTAACATAGCTGATATTCTAAAATATCGGAATATGTCGAAATATTAAGAGGAGTGTACAAGATTTACAGGACTGTAAGTTTCTCAGGACTGTTACTCTTACCCTGTTAGTTACAATAACTGTCAGGCGCCAACTCCTCCAGTTAGTTATTTCCACCGGTTTCAGAATAAAGAAGGTTGACCTAAAAATAGCAAGGTCATGCTATTGTGATATCTTCAGCACTTGGGCTGCACACTCGTGTCTATGACGGCACCACAGCCGTGCTGCTATTCAGTACAACAGCACTCACTCTCGTGTCTTATTGCTTTAGCAGCTAAATAAACACTGAACCATTCTCAAACAAAAGTATAAGTACTGTAGTAGTAGAAGTTCTAATCTGTATTCCTGGTGCCACCTGACAAAAAGTTAAATGTTCTAGATTCTTGGTCAGATCAGATTTGCATGTTATGATGGTTCACATTCAGAACTACAAGTGATTTTCGTTTCACACATCTGGCTTCTGAAAGAGTACGCATGCGCACATTGATATGTCTTTGATCACGCCACCTGGGTTAAAATACATTGTATTTGTGTGACCACTCATTAATTTCAAACAGTGGATGCGATTTTAGCAAAAAAAAAGTATGCTTGGGATTTTGCTCTGGAGGATGGCAAGCTGTTGAGGTCCAGAATAAGGACGAATGCCAGATGCCTTGCTTCAGGTGACGTCAGTGCCCAATATGCAATCTGACCATTCTCATGAGCAACTCACATGACCTTGTATCATACATCTATCCAATCCAGGACTACATACAAAAGTGATTCAATTCCGATATGAAAAACTTCAAACGGTGCGTTCAGACAGCCCTAAAAATCAGATCAGTGTCACATTAGGGTAGTCACTCCAGATTGGTAATGTGAACATAGCCTTTATCTCTATTTTAGGGCTGCAACAACTAATCAATAAAATCGATAATTATCGATAATGAAATTCGTTGTCAACGAATGCCGTTATCGATTAGTTGGGCTGCTCACGTTAC
>JAOVVB010000020.1:14905616-14916392 GCA_028570985.1 Heterobranchus longifilis | reverse complement strand
CGAACTAGTTACTTTTATCAGAAAGTAAGGCTGTAATGTAACTGATTACTTTTTAAAGACAGTAATTTTGTAATGTAGTTAGTTACTTTAAAAAGTAACGTCCCCCAACACTGCTGTTCACTATGTTAGACTGAGTGGGGGGAAGAAAAAAAACGTACAAAACTGTAAAATATAGAAAATTGCATAATCTATAGTAAATGAATCATTGCTCCTCTATAACAGTCTGCAATAGCCATTGAAATCTAAGGTGGCTTAAGTTCCATGCAGGATAATGTTACCAGGATGCACAGATGTAGCAGAGCTAATTCATAGCACTGATCATATTAAAGAGGTAATCCTTACATAAGAGTCCAGGATGCTTCCTCTATAATTAGATTGGCCATGTTCCTCTGGCCAGAGACAATGGAAAATGCTAAAATGGTTCCGATCAATAATGAGCTCGTGAGACATGTTATTCAATTATTCACACACTAAAACCTACAAATCTGATTTGACCGAATGGTTCCTTTTGTAAAGATCCATCTTTACAGTAATCCCTCATTACTGGAGAACTGGCATGGCGTGGCCTAAGATTCTACACATTTTCCATTATTATGCTGATGTAATTCTTTCTGGAAGGTTTAACGTAACAATTTATAATATCATTTTTCACCAGCTGCTCACAAAAAGTGAAAATGCATTCTGCATTAATATTGTCTTATATACTGATATGGACAATATAATCAGACACATGAAATAACAGGGGAGAAAAGATATTTTGGGGGCCTCCTGTGTGATGCAATGACAAGCTGTTCTCTCATTTGTGAAAGTCTGGCAATGCCATATCCATCATTTCCATTGCCATTTCAAGCTTTTCTCTGTAGACCTTCGAAATTGTTCATGTTGGAGAACTTTAAATATGCTGAAAGATATCATACCTTAACTAAGAATAAATGAAGAACTTTATTAGTCCATAAGTAGATAGTGTGTCAACAGTGCTAGCCCGAGGAGACAAAAATCATCACTCCTCAATTTTATGTGTTTTTTTTTTTTTTTTTTTTTTTTGAAATAAATAAGGAAAGGCATCGTTCTCAGGTGGCTGTTGTAACACAGTAGCAAGAGGTCAAAAATTGCAAGTGCTATGGATAAATTGTTGTCAGCTCTGGCATAGACTCCAATTTGTACTGCTGGTGCAGTAAAAAAAAAGCCCTGAAAAAATAAAATCATTTGATGCATTTCACCTCTAAGGAAAGACAAGGGAAGGCTGTGAAGACTGTTGGGGTAAATACACAGCCATAACACTACATCGCAAAACATCATGCCCAGTATTGTAAAGTTTCCCCTTATACCACCTGGGCAGCGTTGGCCCCTTGGGGTATGACTCCAGAAGACCTCTAGAGGTGTGCCGTGGTGTCCGGCACCACATAGTTGGCAGTAGATCCTTTGGGTGCTTCTGGTTGCAAGGTCGGGCCACCATTGATCAGACTTTTTTTGTCCAGCATATCCTATGGATTGGGATTTGGGGAGTTTGGTGGCTAGGTTTGTGGCCTCTTTACTTTCCGAGCCCTGTATATGGCTGGCTGTGTTTCATTTAGGTATTCTGGTGCCATAAATGAGCCTTTGATCGCATGAACCTGTCACCAGTTTATTGTCACCACAATTGATAAAGATGTTGATGTTATGTGGTGTTAATATTACATATGTTTTAAATGGTGTTTTAGATTCAAAATGCGCCCATTTACTCATTCAGCATCAGTAAGCACTGGTTAGGGTCACGGTGGATGTGGAGTCTACCCCAGGAACAACGGCACATGGCACAAAGATTACACCCTGGACAGAAATCCAGTCTATCTCAAGGCTGTTTTCAAATCAATGTTTGTTATCCAAAGTGTCAGAGTGCAGGACTTGGTCCAGGAATGAAGCTGAACAGTTGCTAAGGATTTAAGTGGCTCTCTGGCAGATCTGCCATTTGAACCTACAACCTTCCATTTACGTACAGGCAGAAAACCATTGAGCTATATTTGCCATTCATTACCTCTGTTTCTCAAGTAATGAACCATCATATGATATGATTAGATTATAGTAAACAAAGAATTACAATAAAAAATTCGCAAGTTGCAGAATTTTATCTTCATGGAAGGACTTTTTTTAGTTCACTGTACCCCTTCATCCTGTGAAATTACGCATGGACCATAGCGCTACATTCCAACTTCCAACTTAAGGTTCATACACCCACTAAAGCTCACGGTTTTAATTTAGCCAAAGTTGAAAGTTGTTCTCTTTTGTTTCCTTTTTTCCTACGCCACAAAGGAAAACAAGTGTGGGAAAGCCAATTGAGTCATAAAGTGCATATCAAATTCACATAATTGGATCTGGAACTTCAGGGCTACTTCAGAGGTCCTTAATATAAGGTTTCTCGGCTTTGTACTTTGAGCCAAAAGATAGAAGAAGAAGAAAAAAAATCTAACAAAGAAACCAAATTACAATGCCTTTAAAGGGGCATTTATAAAATGGAGACTCATATGAAAAGGCTGCCAAGTTGAGAGCCACTGTAGGGGAGAAAAGCACTTGGTTGCCCATACTGTATGTATGTGTACTGTACACACCATCTTACAGACAACAGACACATTTGGCCAAATAAACAGGAACAGCAGCTCAAGAAAAACCTCAAGAAGCACCACGTGACTTAAGACTGCTTGAGAAAGGAAATAATTGTATACGTTTTATTGTATAGACAGATGACTGAAGTTAGCTCAGAACTATAAGCTGCTCTCTTTACTCTGGTTTTCTCCGACAGTCCAAAGACATGCCGAGTAGGGCTAAATGGCATTTCCAAATTGCCTGTAGTGTGAGTGTGTGTATGCTTGTGCACTGCAAGGCATTGGCACCCCATCCAGGGCGTACCCCATCTAGTGCCCTAGTGTATAGCGTGATGACCCTGTGTAGAATAAGTAGTATAAAAAAATGAGTAAGTGAAAGTAGGTACAGTAGATTGTCCAGTTGCTGGAGTGAGTTTAAAAACTAGGCTGAAATAATAGGCTCATATTAGTGTTTGATTCCTGTGTGTATGAACATCACCTTTGAAAAAGATTTTATTAAGAGGGGTGAATTGCAGAAAAGGCAGTATTTTCACATTCTGGTTCATCCATTGTGATCTGGATGAGGCAATAACCCATTTTAAGCTATTCTCGTTCAGGATTTCAGGCTGCAGACCTGAATTCTGCACCTTATAGCTTATTTCTATTGCCACTGAAACCCAATAGCCTAATTACATGTTTGTATGCGGATCATTGTGAAAACCTGTATTTCATACTCTCTTGGCAGCAAAGTTTTTTTTTATTTATTTAATTTTTTTCTTGCGTGGACTGGGTTTGATTTGCAGTCTCACTGATGCATGACTCATGCTAATGCAATCCCATTCAGTGGTCGATCAGCAGACTTATTTTCAGGGCTTAACCCAATCCTCGTGTGTAAGACACCCTGAGCCTTGCCGCGTCTCTGTACATCTGCCTCACAGCATCTAAATATATGGCAAAATTTAAAAAGGCATTTTGCTCCTTGTGGGAATTAACGGTACTTTATAACAGTCAACAGTGCCGCGACGCTTGCGGGAACGTTCCTCTCGAACGAGCAGGTTTGGTAAGCGCTGACAGCTTTTGCTAGATTGCCTTTCAAGGATCAAAGATTAATTGAGCCCATTAGAATGGGATGACTCGATGTAGGGACAAAATTAAAGTGAGAATGATTTCCTACTTGGAAACAGTTTCCTATTCACAAGTAATGTGGGTCCAAATCATTTATGAGGCAACTCATAACTCTGTAAAAAAAAAAAAAAAAAGAGAGCTTTTTTTTTTTTTCAACTGGAGTCAAATGTACAAATGCGAGAATGCATTTGCATGCATAATGAGGTATATGCACGAATCACCCCATTAGCCGTCTGACCTTATTGTAGCAAATCTTTCCTAATCATTCGTTCAAAGTGAACGGGCCCACACAATGTTTATTTATATTCTTTGGCTAGATAAAGAGCATTATTTAAGCACCATGTTACATGTACAGAAACTCTTTTGACTTGGGCCTGTATTAATATTACATATCGCTACAATTTCAATCTGTTGTCTTTTACAATTCATTAAATTTTTATGTGCATAGAGCTTTAAACAATAGCCGCTGTCACAAAGCAGCTTTGAGGAAATTACATCCCTAACGAACAAGACATAGGCGGCAGTGGCAAGGACGAACTCCCTGAGATAAGGAAAGGAAGGATCCCTTAGAGGAACAAGACTGAAAATGGAACTCATTATCTTCGGAGTGGCACCGGAGAGTGGGATCATGATCCGTATGGCAGTAAAAGTGTAAAGATAACAAATATTTCTAACCTACGTTAAAAGGAATTTCTATATTAATGCGTCAAGTGTAAATAAACATCCTGGGATGAGCATAGCGCCAGTTCATAAATACAAATCCACTGAAGCAAAGAGTGATTCTTGAGAAACCAATTTTTGAAACTGATATCACCAAATCACTAAATCTTATCAGTTTTTTTTTACAATAAAAAAAAAAAGTAAGAAATAAAAGGAAAAAAAAGCTTGTATTCACAGCTTGTAACCCACAACTTGTTTTCACTCATAACCAATCTACAGTAGGAACCTCTGTAATCCAACAAGAGACCAATGGTGACTCCTGTTTTTATTCCCATTTTTATGATCATCGCACAACCTCAACATTCACATGCTCATTCACAAACCACGGGCAATTTGGGAACACCACTTAGTCTAACCTGCAGAAACTCCATCGAGCAAAGAGAAACATGCAAACTATGTACTACTAGTCATAACCCTATTTGTCACAATTTACTGTATTATTAGTCTAGGAATCCTTATTTTAGCTTTTGATTAACTGCTGTATTGCCTTTATTCAAGTGATCCCCACAAAATGAGGTTATGCTAGCAATGAATAACTATAGGGAATGAAGACATGGATTGCGAAATCATAAACGTCACGGACATGACCTGTTTTCTCAGATTGCAATGTATGCCTCTCCTAATAATGTTAAATAGATTTTAAGCAGCATGCATCATTGTCATGTGCTCAACTAAAATATAACCATAGTTTAAAGTGGCTCTCAGTCAAAAAAGGGATTTTTTTTCTTCTATTAAACAGCAGAAATCAAGTGTTTATTCCTGCCTCACACATATTCTGTGTTTAGTGAATTATAATGAACTTTATTCAGACATGGGCTCAGATCTGATATGAAGCCATATGAAGGTCATTGTATCTTTGCATTTTTTTTTTCCTCCCATTTCTAAATACACAAGCCCTGCTAAGGTCAAACTGGCTTTCAACAACCATTTTTTTTTTTTTTTTTTGCTAAACACTAGCCTGCCCTTTGACATTCAGAGCCCATGGAATTACAAGATATAGGCCTGTATCTCACTGTTACACATAAAGGTCATAAACAAATATTGAAACACAATACAATGCAACAGAAATACAATCCTGAGGGTGCTTTTAAATTGTTATCCATATCAGGATTCCAAAGACATCCCCATCTTCGGTTGAAATGTTCCGCTGAATGTGCTGGGAAGCCAACCATACGCACTCTAAAACTTCCCGTCAGAAAAAAACACCGCGGGGTTGAAAACGCACAAGCCCCATTACATCATCATTTCGCTCACTTCATGGAAACGTTTCGTCTTTTACTCACTCCTTAAACGTGCTAGTGCTAATGGTTTGACTGCTAATGGCAAACAAGTTTAGAAAGGGATCTTATAAGCAGGGATAGGGTGTTAGCTAAAGATCTAATGGATCAAAATGGCAGCAATAAAAACATAAATAAACATTAAGGGGGAAGATAGTTTTCCCAGAGCCGACAGTGAGCACTACAGGTAAGTGCTAGGAAGCCAGTAAAAGCCTCTGTCAGAGCTTTAATCGAGTTACGCCGGCACTTGGAGAAAGGAGGATCTGATTAGATGCGGACGGGAATGCAGTGATGGATGAGGCAGACTCTTCTAAACCCTTTGAGCGGCACACAATATGGCAGCACAGAAACTCCCTCGATGCATTGATCTCTATCATTAACCTCCCAGGGCCATATGGCAACAACTCCACACCACGTGTGCACTAGCACGCATGTTCGCCTGCCCCACAGCCGGGCTCTTTCCATTTTGATTCCTTCCCGCCTGGGTTCTTTCCTCGGTTGTATACACTGCTTGTCTATTTTAAAAGTACAAAAAAACAAAACAAAAATAAATAATAATAAAAATTCAAACCTACAGTACATTTTGAGCTTTGTCGCTTTTGAAGCTACTCTGTTCAAAGAAGTAACTAAATTGCTGCATTAAATATGCAAAATAATAATAACAATAATTCAGGGTACAGTATCATATTGAACAATTTAAGCGTGTTCCAATTCTTAAAACCGCACTTTGGATGTCAAGCTGATCTGGATCTGAGATTAAACTGCATGAAAGCTGTTGTCCTTCAACAAAGCCCTCCTTACAGATCAGTGACCTTCTCTAAGTGGAGGATGCTGTGTCTCCTCCAGTACAGTACAATCTAGGATGTCTTTTCCAAGCTGATACTCAACTGAGGCTTAAACTGCTTTCGTCCACCAATTGGTGCAGTGGTGGCTAGCGAACAGACTGTAAGTGGATTAATCCTAGCAACACCGAGGCTATCCTTCTGTTGTGGTTGGACTGGAGAACAAAGGCATGAGGCACTTTCTAGAGCTGTAGTCTAATATAAGGGTTTATACGTCATTCAGTCTGCCGTTATGTTAACCCCAAGAGACTATACTGTCCTGTTAAAGTAATTACTGAGGTCATCTCGCGCAGCCTACAAAATTTCGTGGTATATCACTCTCGATGAGCCATATTCCTGCGCATTTGTTTCCAAGTTTCTTTGGCTGTGGCTCCATTTGCAAAAGCGATGATGGAGAAGCAGAGCAGCGCCCCTGAATCAACTAACCCCTGCTAGTCTATGTACATGATAATCAAGCAAGTGGTTAATCCCAAACCGTTTCCTGTCTGACATGCCTTCAGGCAACTGTTTTCCATTCTTATGATAAAAAAGCCTTGGTGCACTTACTTTGCGGCATATGTCTATAAAACACTGCTCCAGCCTCGTTCTAGTCAAAAATACTTTAATCATATAGCCATATGGTAAAAATCTACTCCACATGCCGCTACAAAAGAAAAAAAAAAGGGGGAAAAAAAATCACGAGACAATCTGCAGCACATACTAATATCTGGTTGTCAAAAACAAAACGACATAATGAATAAACGTAGTGATGCTATTTTAAAAAAGAAAGATTTGGAATGACTCGTAGCTATAGACAGGCAAGATTTCTCAAAGTAATGGAAGTATTATACCGGAAAAATAGCAACAAGAACCTAAATTTCAATATTACTATGTAAAGCCTGAATGAGCAGGTCTTGCTATGAGCTAAAACGTCCTACACCAAAGCACTTATTTGTTAGCAGCCTCGAGCACAGTTTTCTTATATTTCAAGGAAAGAAAACAATTTAATACTTTTTTTCTGAATCTGAATATAAACTAGCTAACCTTGTCAAAACTGGTGCATTCTGGGCAACCATCGTGAGAAAGAAGGGTATGCACCATGCACTATGATGATATGAACCCTCTTATATTTATTTCTGTTTATTACGAGGCCAGGGAGATTAAAAAGCTCACATGAGCTCGAGCTGAGATATAAATGCTCTGCGTGTAAAACAATTAAGTCGCAACCTCTGCATTTAATCAGCCGCCGTACATATGAGTCATGTTGCACACTTCGAAATGGATTCGACCGAACAAAGGACTCTCATCTTTAGCGAAGTTAGACGTGTTCTGGGATTTCTGTGCTGAAACGGTTTCTAATGCGACGAGACACAAAAAGCTAACTATTCATTTAGTTTTCCTAAACCAAGCTCGTTCTGTGTGGACTGCACCAGTAATAATACGCTCCAAAAATAAGCGAAAGCCAGCACAACTCTAGTCAAGTCTCTGATCCAGCCAGATTTCACTTGACCTCTTTTTCTTTTTTTCAGATGTGTGCAGCCACAGAGCTCGCTACAAAGATGAGCTTTAAAGCTATAATTGTGGTCAGCTGGGGTAATTTTCAGGGCAGGAGACCAACTTCTTTTTTCTTCGTTCCCTTTTTTTTTTCTTTTTTTTTCTTGGTGTTGAACGTGAGTGTGGTTTTTGAGCTTTGAGCTTTCGAATCCATGCTCTGTTTATGTGTTACTGTAGCTATGCTTCATAGGTCCAACTAGATTGCCATGTTTTTGACCTCCATTTCAGAGCCATCAATGGCAGAGCGGCAAGAGGCAGGCACGGCTGGGTGAAATTGAACACGGCGGGAAAGAGCTGAAATTGTCATGTCTTGAGAGAGGAGAGTCGTTAGCAAGGACCTTCAGGAAAGGCGACGTACTGTTTTCAGACTACCCAACAACAGTCTGCCAGATGGCTTGGGATACCTTTCAGCTAAAAAAAAAAAAAAAAAACACAGCCAATCAGACACGGCCTGTGGAAAGGTGATGAAACCGTTGAAACTCTGGATTATGGATTCCAAAGGAGTGTTCACTTTGGCATGCTATGCTGCGTTTCCACGAGCCCTCCTGACATCGGCAAATTGGAATGCTGAGCATCTCAGTGGCCCTGCTGAAATATGCACAGCATTCCAAGACCCATCATCTATTTGTGCTCAGCTACAATCTCTGGATTCTCATGTAAAATAATACTTATCAAAAGCAACATAGCATATGGAACATAACAGCCGCGGGGACATTTTTGATTTCTTAACCTGAGCTCTGGCACGGTCGCCCACCACAAAACGTAAGTAACAAAATAAGAGCAATTTAAAGACAGAGACAAGGCTTTTTCACAGAAAATGTATAGTTTCGCTATTGCGAATGCATCACGAGCCATTTTGAAAAGCACTCTGGGTAACCTGTAAATAGCAATCGGTAAGCTGGAAGCTTGTTTGCATATATTTGTGCTGGATTTCACTTTCTTGGATTCATCACATCAGTTTCCCTTCAACTTACCATGTGCTACCAGGTCCCTACAGTAGGTTTTGTGGCATTCAACAACGACTGGGTGTTTCTCTTACCGAGCAGTACGGCAGAAAGAAGGCCCAAGGAGGACATGGGTGACTCTGAGGAGCTGATTTCAGAAAGACTAATTAAAGTGTCAATAGCAATTAGAGAGTCCTTGGTGAGGGACAGTTTGGAGGGACCTGCCTGCCAGACACCCAGAGGCATCTGTTACAGCGACAACGTTTTTATGGGACCTTTGCTAAACTAGCAATCGATGCGGGATGTGTCACATCAAATGTCATATCCGGTCAAGAGCAAGAGCTTTCATGAGACGCTGGATTTATTTCAAGTACCAATATGTGTGCTCTTTCTTCTGGATAGTTTATAAGATGCTTTGCTTTTTTCCTTCTTGTGAGAAAAATAAAAGTATTGATTAAATGATAATAACATATGCATCTTGTGATAAATACTTTGAACTGCCGATCACGTAGATACACAATTTCTCCTTGCTATGCCCTAGACCTATAATCTATAATTCATATTTTCGTTGTAATTAATATTGAGCTCTGAGAGTCAGACATGTAGAATACCCTAGCAAAGAAACTAGCGATAAACAGTTTGCCCAGAAAAAACAGGACTAGAGAAAATGATCAAATCTTCCTATTTACAAATAGCTTTAAAAGTGAAAAACTAAAACGAAAGACTAAAATGTGTCCGGGTGTCCTGGTTCACTCACTGGATATGTGTTTAAACAGTTTGAGCAGCAGATCAACAGGGGAAAATATCAGCCATGTGGAACTCTTGCACAGTTTCTACAAGGAACATTAGTCTAGCGGTTCATAATGACTGTTCATGCCAAAAGGGGGTACACCAAGCAAGCACTTCTCCACTACGGCTTTTATGCACCAGTTAAAAACACAGCATTCTGCTCAATATGCAGAACAGAGTAACACAAAAATAGAAAGGGAGAACTCCCCTTGCAAGCTGAGGCCATCCCTTTTTTTTTTTTTGGTTCCCTCCCCCTAACATCAGTGCCACTTCGATGATTAATGTTGTACACCGCCTTGGATGACCAACTATTCTTTGATGTTGAGGACATTTAATTTTATAAGCTAATAAAGCACTGAGCCTTTTGATTACACATGGGTAAAGACATCTTCACACAAATTAACATGGCTGTTCAAGTCAAACCCGGACAGTTAAACATAAACTACCTTTATTTCTCTATACAGTATAACCCCTTGCAACACTAAAGCACTTATACCAGAGTTTCACCAGGACCTTGATACCATCAACGTAGAAAGTTTTCTCAGTACGCCGAAGCCATAATCGGACTGCTTGCTTCATATCTGAAACGCTGGCCTCTCAGGAACTCCTTTAATGGCCCAAACATGTGGAAATAGCTTGGAGTGAGGTCAGGACTATATGTCGGATGTGGTAATAACTTGAGTTACTGAATTTGAGTTCCTTTAAAGTAGTAAGGGTGCTCCGATCGGTCGCCGATCGAAATGTCTCTCAACTGGATGATCACATAAACCGATAATATTGACGCAAAATTCTTAAGCAACATGCCGTCGTCAGTCTAGGAACATTACCAAGTCTCCTTAAAAGATGTCGAGATGTGGCCTCCGAGTGGCGCAGTGATAAAGTGCTCGCCCTATCAGCGAGTTCGATTCCTGTTTGATGCTGTAACCTCTCGCAGCCGGAGGTCTAGAGAGAGCTGATTGGCCGAGCTCTCTCAGAGGGGAGGGATGAG
>JAOVVB010000020.1:14870493-14881299 GCA_028570985.1 Heterobranchus longifilis | reverse complement strand
GACGCCCCTGATTGGCTGTAGAGCCGTGATTAATGTGGGAGCACCAAGTACCTCTCATCCCTCCCCTCTGAGAGAGCCCGGCCAATCAGCTCTCTCTAGACCTCCAGCTGCGAGAGGTTACAGCATCACCCGGGAATCAAACTCGCGATCTCCGTATCAGTGCATCGAGAGATGCGTATCATGTCTGCCTCGCACCAGAGATGCCCAAGCCTAGCCTATAGCCTAGTGAATGCACAAGCCAGACATAAACTCTATTAGAGACGTGGCATTTCATATTTTTTCTCAGTCAAAAGAAAGTCTGAATAAGATATTAAGATTTTTTTTTCCTGGAATGCCCTTTTGTGGCAGGCAAGTTAGACATCACCTTTCACACTGGGTTTCCTGTGGGGAGAAGCAGCGCGGCTGCATGAAGCTCAGGCCAAACTGTGGCCAAACTGATTAGTAGTAGCGCAAAGCTGCTGGATTGTCCCGGCTTTTTTTTCTGACTAAACATCAAGAGGCAGCAGTCAACTCCTCTGAGCCACGGAGACTTGTGACGGGCTGCAGTATAACAAATCACAATGAGAGTAATTAGCGAGTAAGGAAATCTGCTCAATTCTGTTGCTGTCGTTTTTGCCACTGGTGATGGAAGACGGAAAAGTTTTGTGACTATAATTTTTCAGCGTGGCTACAAATTCGCAACTAATCCAGAAAAAAAAAAAAACAGAAAGACTGTATTTGAAGGCAGATTTATGCAAAAGACAAAAGAAATACCGAGCAACTGTCTGGCATATGCGCCGAACAGAAAGTCAGGACAGGCGACACAAGACAGATGTTTCCTTCATGCCAAATAATTACTTCTGGCACCAAGGGTGGGGATTAAATCCAAATCCCAACTAGTTATGCTCCAATACATTCGACGAGTGAAGAGAAAAGACTGTTCAATTTGAGTTAAGCCATTTTGTCCTTTGGAGGCCGTAGGTTGCCTTTTAGTCATCGGTGGTAGTGTTGAGGACAAACTGTGCGTCTGTTTGTGTCGGACGGAAAATGAAAAGCTGCGAAGTGAAGACGAATGTGAACATTCAGAAGGGAAACACAGGGTCAGACTGCTTACCAAAAACCGCATCAACAGCATTAGAGCTGTCTTTTTTCATTTAATTCCGTTGCCTTGTCAATAGTGGCCTTGTTACGATGCCTCTCAAAGACATTCTTTATCTATTGTTCTTTCAACACTACTGTTAACGTGTTAAAGATTGGGAATGTACGTTATTTATGTCAGAGGGGAACCTCTGCACCAACCAGCATGGTTTTTTCTTGTCTTTCCAAGAACTGTTGTAAAAACCTCAACAATCATGTTGCCAGTTTTTCATTTCTATCATTTCATTTCTATAAATGTTGAGAATAAACCTATGCTAAAAGAAACAAAAACACTAAAGCAGATTTTCCCCAGGCTATACCCATCGAAATACCACCTATATTTGTTTTAAGTGTTAGATAAGAGTGAAAGAGTTCACATCAATAAGGTTTAATGCCATGGAAACAATCCAGCGAAACAATAAGTAAGCAACATAAATTGACACAGTGATTATTGCCTGGCCCCTGCCTGTATTACACAAATATATCATACTCTTTTAACTCCAAGGTGAAACTCAATCTCCTTCAGCCTGGGAGCAAAACATACACACTGCAGGATCTACAAAACAGACCACCAACTGTTTCTCAGCTCTCAGACTGCACAGACAGTAGTGTGAACCTGTCAAACTTAACAACACACTTTTTTTTTTTTTTTTTTTTACACATCTGACTCCTCAAAACAGACTTAATACAAAAATACTGTGTGTTATTTTAGGGTCTGGTCAAAATTATAGTTTGGTACATTTCAGTAAATTAAAACTTTAAAATGATGAAAAGATAATGGAAAATATGATGGTTAAGATTCTAAAACTGCAGCATTTCGGCCTGATGTGTATTATTCTTTAATAAATAACGCATTGTTGGTTATTAACGCAACGCTTGGTGGCATACATTAGAAAATGATCAAGTTCATATGGGCTCCACCGTCATTGATTATTTTCCTACAAAAGCTCCCAGTCGTGTTTTATTCCTTACCTATTCATCTGTTGATTGTTTCTGTACGGTTAATAGGTACAGTAGATGCCAAATTCTATGTAAATTCTAGAGTTCATAAAGTAATGTAAACAGCTTTAACACACAGCATTTTACGTAGATGGATTCACACCACCAAACCAAAAAAGTTTCCATTCAATTCAAAACTACAGTAAATAGTTTTTTTCTGGATTTATTGCAACTCTGAATTTGTAATGTACTCTGGATGTAGATGCTTCTTGCACTCGTGTTTCCTGAAAATCAATCCCACCACCAATCACTATTACTACACCCAGAGTACACATCTACGATTAACTAGGATTACTCGCATAAGCATCTATTACTGACTTTACAAACACGGCACAGCTGTCAAAGCAGAAGTACACTGTCACTGTAGGCCAAACAGTATTTACTGCTGTACACATGCTCCTTGTGACAGATTTCTCCACATCATGCTCTTCATGCTAAGATTTTCTTTCGTGGGTGGTTTACTTGTTAATTCCCCCCCCCCCAAAAAAAAACAGAGTATGCGCATATTTGAGAACAATCTTTTTCCCAGGAAAATTGCATAACGGGTCACAGTGAGATATACTACAGTATATTGCTGAAAGTATTCGCTTGCCTGCCGTCACATGCATATGAACTTGAGTAACATCCAATTCTTAATCCATAGTGTTTAATATGATGTTGGCCCACCCTTAGCAGCTATAGCAGCTTCGATTATTCTTGGAAGGCTTCGCACACGGTTTAGGAGTGTGTTTATGGGAATTTTTCACCATTCATCCGGAAGCGCATTTGTAAAGCCAGACACTGATGTTGGACGAGAGTCTCCACTCTAATTCATCACTCCGCTCTCAATCTCCGCTCTAATTCATCCCAAAGGTGTCTATCGGGTTGAGGTCAGGACCCTGCGCAAGCCAGTCAAGTTCTTCCATAACAAACGCGCTCATCCATGTCTTTATGGACTATGTTTTGTGCACTGGTGCGCAGTCATGTTGGAACTGGTATGGGATTGTTTTTCAGGAGTTGGGTTCGGCGCCTTAGTTCCAGTAAAAGGAACTCTTAATGCTTGAGCGTACCGAGACATTTTGGACAGTTTCATGAACTTTGTGGGAACAGTACAAAGCAAGGTCCATGAAGACATGGATGGTTGAAGTTTGGGGTGGATAAAAGACCTTTGGGATGAATTAGAGCGGAGGGTGTGAGCCAGGCCTTCTCGTCCATCATCAATGGCTGACCTCATAAATGTGCTTCTGGAAGAAAGGTCAAAAATTTCCATAAACACGCTCCCAAACCTTGTGTAAAGCCTTCCCAGAAGAGTTGATGCATGTTTCAGCTACCCAGCAATTGCATGGGTGCATCGAAAAACATTCAATATGGAATGCAAGTTTTTGAAATACATAGGAAACGGACCGATCATAGTTTATAATCAATGATCATCCCATTAATACTGTAAACTATACCACGGCATTTGCAAACTAGCTGTTTCTTGGTAATCTACATGCTAAAAATAAACTTGTACTTTTTTTTTGATGGTTTTTTATGCAAAAGGTCTCATAACAAATGCAAGCCAGATGTCACATCCATTAAACTAATAACCTGCTAGATATTTGTAATAAGCACATTCATTCCTGTTCAGTCCTCAATGCCTATTATGTGTAAGGTCATGGGTTGCCTGAAGCCTGTCCCAGGAAGCTCAGGGCACAAGGCGGAGGACACCATGGATGGCGTGTCAACTCACTGCAGAGCAGAGGTATACATACAATTTATTTTTTTATATTGGTCTATATTTTCACAGAATAATCCCTTTTAAAAATTTGCAAACAATGGTGCACTTATGCAGGTCATGACCCATTTCAGCCTCTATGAGTTCAAAGGTCAGATCTGTAACACTGGAATTGCCTGTTAGAATATTACTGTGTTTCAGAGTGCATGATGGGGTTTAAGGAGGTTTTTTTTTTTGGTACACCCACCAGTCTGTGGCAGTTTTATCTCTCAACTTTTAAATGATACGTCTTTAAAATCACTTCAAAAACTTATTGAAAGAAAGTCAGATATTCATATTCTGAAAAACAAACCATTAAACATTTAGACTTTTCAGATTTTTGTTACAGTGATAATGCACGCAACGTAGGTTAAGGTCCTTCCCTAATGTATAATGAATAAAACATGAATAAAACGGCTAGAGTTTTGTATAGCTTTGTAGGTGATTTGTGTCGTGTGATGCCACAGAGTTGAGTGACCAAGAACCGTCAAGAATTTCAATTTGCCACAATTCATCATGCTCTAGCAAAAGGTTTGGGAATGTGGGAAAGCCCCCTAAGCCAATAACACACTAGTGCTACCATTTCTTATAGAAGGCATTCAGAAATCTGTCCGTACAAGGCCTGGAGGCTGCAAAAAAGAAAGCCATTACTGTAAGCTTCTCTAGCAGAACAAACAGGGCACTGTCTGCCACTGCAAATGGTTAAAACCTTCTCAGGATCATATCCTATTTACAAAGTAAATAACTAATTCTTTGCATTATTTCAGCAAGCATGAACAATGCAAGCATGAAAAGTTAAACAGAAGCACTTGTTTCAAGCGAGGAGAATAGAGGCTACTTTGTTCAAATTCTGCAACACCAGAACTACAAATACATCAGAACAACAAGCATGTAAATGTCATTAGTGATGATGCCAACCCAGCGTGATTCCATCAGACCACCAGCAGCAGCTTTTACTACCAATAAGCCAGGAGTGCAATCACCACAGTTCGGCAAGAAAAGAGAGAAAAAGGGCGCCACTCACAATTCTAAAAGCAAGAATTCCATTTTCTTGGAGTTTTTTTCTGCATAATAAATAGAACAGCATTCGGATTTATGAAAAAGAAAAAGATATATAGCTCAAGGTTACTACGGCTCCTCAGAGATGAAGAATTACGCATCTCTGGCTTTTATCACTTATACATGGCTTTGGACGGAGTTGTAATGAATGCAGCGCACGTCCACGGCACAGCGAACCTCCCCGCTGTCCCATTAAAACGCAGCAAAGGTTTTCAACCTGCCACCCTCTGAAAGTAGAACTGAAAAATGTATCATTTGTGGAATCAAAAAAGAAAGGGGGGAAAAAGAAAAAAAAAGGAAAGAAAAACATGAGGCCTCCTGAAAGTCTTTTATATAGTCTTGAGACACAAAGCCACAAAGGAGGGCGCCTCAGCTATCGATTCAGTGTTTTAAAAAGTGAGCCACTCTCTGAAATATAATCAGGGGTCTAAGGTGAAAATAAATCCAGTGGACAGCTGCTACTTTTGCGCGTTGCCCAGCCGGCCAGGCAAAGTAACATATGTCCCCTTTGGAGCCTGGCAGCTGAAGTGGAAAAGCAACTGCGGACACAAATGAGAAAGCTTTGAGACAAGTGTGGAAGCAAGCAGTGATTTGTCAGACTTCAGTATTTTACAGTTGTCATGTTTGCCCAAAAACAAACTCGCATTTGCTGTCATATTATTTAACTTATCGGTTTTCGTATTTATTTTCCATCAAAGACCAACTTTACGGACATTAAGAATACCCCATTTCTAAAATCAACAAATTAAAATCAACCAGAGATACAACTTTAAATGTACCCCATTTGTGCCTCCATGTGATGCCCAGTGGAAGAACTGATGGATTAACCTAAGAAGCTTTTGACAACATATGTGCAAAAGTTTGGGAAGCCCAGCAGTTGTTTATCTGTCAAATATAATGAGAAATCTGGTTTTGACCAAAATTGCGTTCTCGTGTCCATACTATACATTAACACTCCAACTTTAAAGAACCATTAATATGTTTCAATAAAACCATGTGAGTAGTCTCTATTGACTAACTATCCTTTTAGTCTAGGTATTTTGGAGATAATCCTACTGCAGAAAAAAAAAGGTAGTTTAACGAAACAGGGCACAGTATTTAAAACATTTCTAATGAAATTATTTTCTCTTGTTGTCACGCTTTGATCAAACTGCTAGACGCGACAGTCTGAACTGAAATGGATATAAAATCAATCAATTCAGGTTGTAATCCGATACCGGCTGTCTTAATGACTGTAATCCTCCTTCAGTGCAGTCGGGCTGCAGTGTTTAACATTAACTCTTTCTCCATTCTTACATTCAAATGTAGCCAGGTACTTATGTGTATATAATACCAGTCAAAAGTTTGGACTCACCTTCTAGTTCCATGGTCTTGGCTGATTTTTATTTCATTCCACATAGTAAAACAATGTCAAATTAAGTAAATGCTAACATTTCAAATGTAAAGGGTTTTCCACGGCCATCATACACAATTAATTGGTTTACAGTGATACACAATATGGCCAAAAGTTTGTGGTCACCTGACTATTACACCCATATGTGCTTGGTACTTGTGGCAATAAACTTTTTTCCTATGTAACAGGCTTCAAATCTAACACTGAGTGGTTAAGGATAATAGTTACAAATGTAAAACACATATTGCGTGAATATCTTTTTAGTGAAACAATTAAGAGCAACGTAACAGGAAAAGGGAAGGAAACAGTTTTTAGGCGTTTTAGTCATTTATTGTTCAAGCTAATGTATTACAGGTATTCGAAGTTAACATGTTCTATGAAAGTTTTACTGTGTACTTAATACATAGCTATAGCTTTTTGCATTCGGCCAAACCAACAACCCCAGCTTCTGACTAATACAGTCTCAAAAACACACTAGAGTTACCCCTACAACACAACTTCAAATACAATAAAAATGTGGAAGTAAAAAAAATTTTTTTTAAACATTTGAAAGAACATCAGTTAAATTTCTAGACATACATGCTTGATGCAAAAACCAACATCAAAAAATCAAGAATAACATCCAGCATGAGAACAACATCCAGGGTGTTGTAATAATGTACCAGCCTATTTGTCCCTGCATGAGAGAATTCATGATCAAGATTAATTGCCTGTTCCTTTGACTTTTAACTGCAGAGCAAAAGACAGAATTTCCTTCCATGCTTCTCCGACCCTGTGACCCTGTGAGCTTAGCTCGTAATTTTTTTCAAAATGCTAAATTATAACTACGAGCTATTATATCAAAACGGCAGTTATAATCTATTATATGATAGCGCTAGGGGTTATCAATTCTGATTGGTCAGAAGGGTTTATGTATTATTAACAATATCTCAGACAATAGGTGCGGCTGCCAAACAAACTACAGTTTTTTTTTTATTATTATTATTGTGTTGTCATGTCTAGAGAAACACTTTAGAAGATATATTAACAATTTGACAAATTAATTGATAAGCTTTCTTTAATAGGACATTTACGTTACACTTTTAAAAGGAGTCTCCAGTGTCAGTGCTTTATAACAGTCAGTACATTTTCCACCACAGGCAAATGTTATACTTATGATATAACTTTGAGAACGTGAAAACAGAGAAGCTGATCAGCTTCTCACAGAAGTGATACCAGGAACAAGTTTTGCGTTTGTTCCACGACAAACTACGACTTTGTAGAATGTATGCGGTGGTATGAAATGGATAAAACACTTGACGTGCCATTATTGGAAAGCTAGTCGAGTTGGAGCTGGGACCAGTCCTCCACATCACATACTTTCCTACAACTGGACACCCAAGTGTTCAATCCCTTACGTATTAATTGTCTATTTTTAAATTAAGCGCTGTAGAGGCATCTCGTGTGCGTTAGGGATCACTTGAAGCTCATTAGTATTGCTGGAGTATATAAAGGACTTAGTATTCCGAGCATACCCATACTCATAACTGTATAATTTCAGCTAGCTAGCTCGTTGTTTGCAATGTATTACGTGCTCCTGTAAAAAAAAAAAAAAACACTGCCCTGCTTAACAGGGAAGCATTATGACTCATTTCAGCATAACAAGGTTAAATCTCATCTGAAGCCCACGCATAAATTCCACTGTCAATGATTTATCACGTCTCCCAAGACCAGAAAGGAGTCGTGTTTAATAAATCTCACAGGGATAAGCTGTTTCAATCTAACCTTGACACATTTCGCTTGGTGCTATTTTAGAAGCTGGGCCAGAAGCTAGGACAGGAGTGACACAGGAAGAACACTCCAGGGGGAGAGAGAAAGAGAAAGAGAGAGAGAGAGAGAGACAAAGAGAAAGGTGACATATTTAGAGAAGTAGTATGTGGTTTTGGATGTATACATTATAAGATTCCCTTTAATTCATTTTCTTTATTATCCAAAGTGTAATTAAATGATAAAATCGGTTCAGTGATACTGAATTTTTCGAACCTTCTGCTAAATTGGCAACATTCACATGCGATCTCAGATAGAAGAAAAAGGCCACTTGTTGGATTACATCAGACAAGAGACAGCATGGAGACACACAAGGCCGGCGCAAAATCATTCCTCATCCAAAGGCGTAGATAAGGACGAACACCAAATCTATATCTCAGTGACAAAGTGGAAACAAAGTGAAAGCAAGCTTAATGGTCATAATGCCATCTTTTTCCTCAACAATATTTTACAAGTATTACTTTACAGGCAATTAAAAGCATCCATGTTGAATAATTCTTTGTTTTAATGCCTAAAAACACAGCAAAAAAAAAAAATACAGCATTTTATAATTTTTTTTTTACAGCTTTACACTTGTTAAAAATGCAAGGCTCTATTTACATAAATTCTATAGATGTAAAAAATGCCTCCACATCTACCTGCTATCTCACCAAACGGTTTGTGCTTACACAAAAACACAAAGGTCTAATGTAATTTAATGTATTAAATACTGCTCTAATAAAATCAATATTCCTGTGACTAATATGCTCTAAATTCAATAAAAATAAGGTGTGACTGTATAATGTAAAGCTCACAGAAAAACAAAAAAAAATCATAACTATATAAACAAGTTAAAGTGTTCCTTCTGTTGTTTATTTATTTTTATCCTTTCTTAAACAGGAATAAGCTGCAATGTTTGTCCCTGCGGCTGGAGATAAAGAAACAGAAGATAAAGCCTGACATCACTGAGCCACCCTGAAGTCCAAGAGCGGATTGTATCTTGTAATAAGAGGTAGCATGCGCAGCCATGGCAAACAAGGTCCTTAAACAATGCCTAAGCGAATAAGGCGTCCCTATGAGACATACTGAGACACTTATAATGTGCAACCAGCACCAACGTGTCTGTGTGTCGCCCCTGAGCTTTTCCTCAGCCTCCAGTGTTGCTCTCAAGAAACAGCCCACCATCATGGAAATTGAGCTCATTTGTATACCTGAAATGCTTCATGCATCTTTTGCCTAATTAAGCCTGCTCTTTAGCAGCTTTGGAATACAGGATCTAATTTATGCACTGTCAAAAAGACAAAGGTGCTTGTTTCAGTGTCTGCGCCATGAATTCCCCCTCCCCACATAACCCACCCCAATCTGCCACGCTGACTCAGTGTCACAGGTGAGGCCAAGCAGACAACGGGTACCCCCCGAGGAGCTAGTGAATCAGGACTACAGTCTCGCCTGGCTCCCTGTAGACCAGGAAAAGTGCGTCTCCCAGAGAGTAGTCACACGTCAGACTGGCGCCAGGCCATCTGCTACGCTCACCTGGTACCAGAACTGCCAAGACCTCCACTCCCCCAGATACCACCAGCCTCGTCCCTCAGCTACACTGACATAGAGTCTGAGTCACCGGCTGAACTAGCGGGCTCACTATTTATTATTTAAGAATTTGGTTTAATTATTCATCTGCACACCATTGTGTAAATACTCTCCAGGCGGAAGCATGGCGCCCTTTGTGGTTCCACAGTGGTATACCGAGTGCCAGAAGCAAAGCCCTTAGGGGCGAGTATTTCTCTGCATATTTATTATATTTTTTGCTTCATTAAGTAGATCCGAGATCATTTATAAACCTCTTGTTGCATTGTAGATTAGGAAATGTCAACTGCTTCATGCGTTCTAGTATGGCTTTAGGGTTTTGTACATCAATGGATGGGTTTTAATCTTTTAATTAAGGAATGCTGAAAACAAGGTTGGCCAACATACATTTTCACAATAAAGTCTATGTATTACTATATTTGGTTTGCTAAAAGAGGACCAGCAAAATAATAGTTTTTATATTTTTTCCAGTGAAATAATATAATCCCATAAAAATGTTTGACATTTTAACGTCTAATCAGCTACTAGGTACTGTAATTATCAGTTCTTTACTTTAATTGCTTTTTGCATTAATGTTGCCTGGAGTGATTTTCGGGCGTATATGAAAAAAAGCTCTTATTAATCCTAGCTAATGTCAGCTAACTATCCAACCTAGTTTCTCCTTTAGCTTTTTTTTGTCATCAATACAGATAAAATCTTTATGAAAACGTGAATTTCTCTGCTCTGATGTATAAACCAACATATTTCCTGATTCTGTTTCCAACAGCATTTTGGCTGGTACTAATCACTGTTGTCTCATTTGATGTGTGTCACTCGGAAGTCTTTTGTTCTGATTTCAGTGGCAGCACATATTCATTAATTCATCTTAGGGAAGGATTTAGAAAATCATAGTTTGATGAATGTACGTTAGGGGATAATTTTTTTCCTAACTAGGTTTAGCGTAAATTTTTTTACGACTTTAATTAATCGCAAATTTGCTTTGTAGAGTCTCTGAGGCTCAGAAACAAGCTTCCCTATGCAGCCATTAAGAAGCGTCTCGGAGTATCGGAGAAGAGGGGCAGCGTCCTCATCATATATTTTCTCATCAGAAGCCTTTGAAGACGGAGTGCCCCTGAAGGCAGTGTGTCTTAAAGGC
>JAOVVB010000020.1:14859171-14870393 GCA_028570985.1 Heterobranchus longifilis | reverse complement strand
TAATTTTATTTATTTATTAAATGGTCCAATTACTGTACTGTTACTGTATTTAATATTACATTACTGCTGATTCTGCACCTTATTTGTGTGAATAAAACTGTAAAGCTGTAAAGAGTAGGAGTGTAAAATAAAACTTGCAATTAAAATTCTCTTCGGCTGCTTAAACCAGTTTCAAATCAAAAAGGAAAAAAAAACAAAAAAACAAATGAAAGTCAACACATATGAGAGAACATCTTTAAAACTTTAAGCCTAATTTGGATTTAATAAAAGCTGCAAAGGAAGTTTCGGCAAAAGCACTGCTAGATATAAAACTATATACAACACTGACTTTTTTATTCATTTATATAAATAAAATAGACTTGCTGCACCATAAACCTTGCTACACACCGGAGAAGGCAGCATGAGGTAACATTAACTGAAGTTGAGCCTGCAGCTAAAGGTGCAACGGGTAATGCTAGCGTTAGCATTTTCTTTCACAGCTCACTACCCCATACTTGCCAGTTGAAGGCAATAACTGAAGCAAGCAGTTGCTTTGTTTGCAGGACCCCCTATAGCATTGCAACAAAATTAATTTAGACACATGATAGCTACACTGAAACCCAGATATGCAAAACTTGGCCAACGTACCGACACGCTGTCCAAATGCAAAGGAGAGAATTTATGTATAAATGTAGCAACAATTCCCCCCACTCCAGCCCTTTAAGAAACAAGGAAAAAATGTTTGCAACAAAAACAAGGACGAAATAAATGTTAAATTATTCTGAACTGTGTCATACTCAATCAGGCCTGAATTAAATTTAGGAAGTGCTGAAATGAATCGTCAGGATCTGAAGTGAATTTAAATGTTTAATCTTTCACTCTTGTTTTTCTCTTGTGTGGAACCTTGGATTACGAGCATAATTGGTTCCGGAAGCAGGCTCGTATTTCAAAACACTCGTAAACCAAATCGAATTTTCCCATAAGAAATAACCACATAGGACAGGAAATAATTTAAAACTATTGTCACCCCTGTTAATTACACTAAATATTGGTTGCTAACCGTCGAGAGCGAGCTCAACGTTCGGCATATGTGTTAACTGAGACCAGTGTTGGAGGACGTTACTTTTTAAAGTAGCTAATTACAATACAAAATTACTTTCTTTAAAAAGTAACCAGTTACATTAAAGCGTTACTTTCTGATAAAAGTAACTAGTTAGAGTACTTTTCCATTGCAGAAAATGAAATCTCCTTTGTGATTCTTCATGCATGTTGTCAAGACCTTCATAATTATCCTACTGTACCATCGTCACTCAGCAAGGTTTGGCCCATAATCTGTTAACTACTAATATCCCTATCTCACCTGCGTGGTTTCGTGCAATGTCCGCGTGTTGGTCCTCGCATAGGCAAACCACATAGGTGAGACAGGGCTATAACAGCAGAAATAACAGTTATCGGAGGCAGGGCTTGTAAACACGGGGCTTTCACACACACGATAACGGATTGTAAATGACTGCTGTCTGGCTCACGTATTACATACATTTTCTGAATAACATTTTTGAAAAAATAACTAAATAACTGAGTATTTAAATGGCGGAGCTAACACGTTAGATTACTCAATACATTAAAAAAGTAATCCAAGTACTCTAACTGCTTTGTAACGCGTTACACCCAACATTGACTGTGATGTTATATAAATAAACGAATCGTAATCTGTAATTTAATATGGTGTTTGTAGAACTGTTGTATAAAAGCAATATCACAGTCGAGGATGTGCTATTGTACAGAATATCAGCACAGCTGTGATATCTTCGGTATTTAGGCTGTGACCTCATGTCTACCACTGCATCACAGCCGTGCTGATATTCGGCACAACAGTACTCCCTCTCATGTGATACTGATTAATCGCTATATAGCTCTAGTCAAGACTGTACATTAGTGTACAGAATGTTGGCTTTTTTTCCCCCACAACATCAGATAATTTGGCTCAGCTCACCAATAACAGTCGGCTCTTTCGGCTCCCAAACGGCTCATTGCACTGGATTGTTTTTCTCTATAAAGCGGTTTATGATATTTCAACCAGTGATTGTCCTCCCTGAATTTTTCTTTTTTCCAAATAAATACTTGCTGTTCCTTATAAATAACAGAATAACTGGACTATGCATTGCATTTTATTAAATCAGTCTTAAAAATAAATACATTTAATAAAACGCCTTCATCTCCACAATACACAACGCCACAGGTGCAATCAATGCAGCATAAGAGGTGCCCAGATAATGCTGGATAATATAAAGAGCCATTAAATGAAGTGCAAAACCAGCTTTCGGCTCCCTTTCTAGTTTCCCAAAGACAACACGTCAGGAGCAATTAGAGGGTCTACAATGAATGAAGCACCATGCATCCCATATTGTTTCTCTCCCCAGTCTATCCTCTGCCAGGCTGCTATTCTTACAGATTCGTGTCTGCTATTGATAGACAATACGGTGTCCTTTCTGAGTAACAGTAAGGTCACGAGTGTGTCATGCACTCATCTCCAGCTCCTGCATCATCTGTCACCACTTCAAGGGGTCAGGCTGCAATCATTTCGTCTGAGCTGAAATCCTGAGTAATGATCACAGCCGGAGGTCTTTATGTAACAATACCTGGCATAGGTCAGGGCCATGATAAAATGCGACATCCTTAAAAGATATTCTATACATATATTCTTGTACGTAGCTTTTCAACAACACAGTAAAAAGAAATTATGTTTCATTTTAAAGGAAAGAGATGTCCTAGTGACCGAATAGTGTTGTGACTACTCAAACACAGCTGCAGCCAAATAGCCATCTCTTGCCATCTCGTTCTGTCTCTCCCCTGGACACTCGCCTTTCATCCTCCTGTCCCTTCATTACAAAGCATTGCACAGCTGTCACTCTGTTGCCCAGAAACACAATCTCTACACACAGCAAGTCCCTTTCTAGCACTGGACGGCTGTTATTGACTGTCTGTCCCAGTCAAATTTACTTAATGGGGTAGTAAGTTTTGGTGAGAAGGAGAATAAATGAAATGAAAATAAAACATGTTTTATCAAAATAGTTAAAGATGTCCTGTGTGGTTTAATTGATTATGCAATCTTTTGTTGGTTAGTTTTCAATTCAGATTTGATTCACACTGTTTCAATTATTTATGTAAACTAGGTACTATTATCTATAATTGACCATTCAAATATAAAAGCTTTACTATCTGCTTCCACCTCTGCGTTGTGCAAGAGTATCGCATCTTTTTCGTTTGAGTTTAGGAACGGTTAAAGCTTTTTTGCCACTTACAGGCCTCGAGTGTGGAGCAGAAAATTGACAGGAAGAAATATTACGAGATGTGACATTTAAACAATTAACAGCATAAGCTACACAGCATTCCCATCAGGAATCTTTGGTTTTGGGATCAGAAACAGTCCTTCAAAACAAAATGACTTCAAAACAATATTAATACCGACAGCCTGACGTTGGCTACCTGTTTGCTAACCACTAGATCTCTGGGTAACATGCTGTTGACGCATGTAAATGCGCATATATAACAACAAGCAGAATGATAAAATACCAACAAAAAAAAACAATTTACCAAAATATTAAATTAGAAAGCAGTCTAAGATTCTAACATTCTACGCTGAGAGATGCCTAACATCAGATACACAAGCTGTGTGTGGGAAGCTGTTGTCTCTGTCCTAATCTTAGATCAGAATTTTAAACCCTGGAAGAAACGAACATGGATGTGCTCAGATGTTGTGAGGAGTATTTGCTACTTTGTGTTTTTGTCATGCATTCAATGTTACCTCAACGTTTAATCCAAGTTATTCGAGCATTCTAAAATAACGGTATCCAGACTGTTAACGCCATCACCGTTTTATTACAACACTCATCCAATCAATCCAGGATTTCTGCTGGGTTTCAATGGTTTAGCGGTATTGAATCGAACAGTTTACCTGTGACTCACAGCTCTAACGGTGGCAACATTCTAGCCAATAGGAAAAGTTGGGAAAGCATATACAGTAGGTAGCAACCCAATCAAACTGGTAGACCAGGCAGCATTTTTTCAAATGTGCACCAAGCAACGATAAGAAAACAGAGCAAGTATCCAGTGTGACATCTATTTAATAATGAGCATATTCTCCTTACATACTGACTAAAGAGACCACACCCTGCATTCTTCAAAACAACCAAGGTTTACAATGTCACATGGAAAATCTTTATCAAAAGCAAATGTCCATCTTATTTGGCCTGTGTCCCCCTTAGTGAAGTGTCTTTTCAGCCAATTTTATCCGTGTTATTCTGACCGCTTTCACAATTCAGGTGGATTCTGTATCATTGAAGCAAGTGGTCAAAATCACAAAAGAATTACAAAAGTAGCCTCTTATAACAAAAAAGCATCATCATTGAATGACATCACCAGACATCAAATTATGAATAAGCCTCAGCATGTGTGCTATTTTGTCTGACTTACTTTGCCTCCTGTCCTGAATCTTCAATATACTTCATTATATGTTCCAATGAAGCACAGCATGAAATAATCATCAAAAACTGAGTCATAATGAAATTGTCAAAGATCCTTGGTGTACAGTGTGCTTTTAGCATTGCATTTTTTAAATAAATTTTTTTTTTTTTTAATCACAGAAGTCTATCTGGCTATCAATTTGGCTTCCAATACAACAGGTTGTATAACATAAGAAGAAGACGGGAAAAAAAATATGTACGAGTGAATAGAGACCTTTAAAATGTGTACAGCATAAAATAATTATATTTTCATATAACTTTAGTTTTGCTTAAAAAAAAGTACTGCGCATTATGAAAAAAAAGTACTCATTTACAAACAATCTCTGTACTGATGTCTTTAAATGGCGGCTATACAAAACAGCATTTTGTTTGGCTTCGATATCAGGCAAAAGAATTGAGAAAATTGGGCAAACCACTGTACCCTAAACATTCTAATGAAGCACAGCATGATATAATGATAATAGACTGACTCATTAGACAACATCCAATTGTGTCAATGAGCCTTAGCGTACAATGTTCTATTCTGAATGATTTCTGTTCTGAACCTTTAAAATCATATATAAATGAACGGAATAAAAAAAATATATATATATAACCTCTAACGACACGCTTTCAAATGTGAAAAATTCTTGCGTACTTAAGATCTTTTATTAAAATAATCATTTCTAATGCTACCATCAAAAATACAGTATAACACTCCAAATTTCCAGGATTTACTTAAAACAAAAAGCAACAAAAAAAGGGCATATCTGCTGCAAGATCAAAACTTTTTGCTAATCACGCAAGATGAATTTTTAGTTTGGTTTTCCCTGCAAAAATTTTCACACGCAAGTTTACCGAGAAAGAATATATTGTGGTTATTATTGTTCCTATTGGCACGGTACTCCTCCGGGACTAGTCACACTACACACAACTCACAATCTTTGTAACGATAAAGTGACAATAACGGTACGTCCTTTGGTCAAGGTCTTCATAAGTGTGGCCTCCTGAAGCTTGACGTTATCTTGTGCTGACTTATAAACAAGTATTGAAAAAGATACGACTGATGTGGTCGTACTGAGCGTTAAAATGGATTGGTGGGTGTGAGGATAGTACAGGATGTGCTCAAGTAGCACTAAGCTTTGTCAATCACCATATTGGGAAATGAACTAATTAAGGATTTTCCTTATCCTGGGCAAACTGGTGTCCAGAGACTGTCTTACCCAATAACACTAATGAGAGCAAGGGTCCTGGGGAACCATGAGGTGCCTCCATCAGCACAAAA
The DNA here is from genome assembly GCA_028570985.1 of Heterobranchus longifilis. Taxonomy (NCBI): domain Eukaryota; kingdom Metazoa; phylum Chordata; class Actinopteri; order Siluriformes; family Clariidae; genus Heterobranchus; species Heterobranchus longifilis. The sequence goes on along the minus strand of JAOVVB010000020.1, from coordinate 14,864,627 downwards.
GCAGAGGAGAGTCCACAGTGCTCTGTCCACTCCGAGAGGAAACTTGTTCTGTTCTGAACTGGGACAGTGGCCTCTTCTTTGTTCAATTGGTTGCTTGCTGCGATACTCATTAGGATTCATAAACAATGGCTTTTCTAATGAGAGGTCTTCAAAATGGCCTGTCTTTGCAAAGGCAGCCAGGCTTGATTTCTGCTACGGCTGAGCGAGCTTTCAAGTTTAACCATCCAGAATGTGGTGCATATTCTATCACATTCTTTCCTCTAGAGAGTTTCGGGTGGTTTTGGTTACAGTTTGCACTCTGACGGGATGATTAATATTGACTCGGTGGAAGCTGGTTTAAACTGGTAGCCAAAACATAGCCTGCTCTGGTGATTTGAGTGTCTAATGAGTTTTCCTATAAAACAGTGCAAACTACTGTGTCCTTTAATGCATTCTCAAGACATTCTCTTGTTAGTGCCCTCTTTCAAAATGCCATTACGAAGATTGCTTTATTTAATCAAGCACGTTCAAGAAGTGAAATGAAATGCATCCAATGAAACTTAGAAATCTACAGAAAAAATTAAACCAGATATTATCCATATAAATAAAAAGAGGTCTTGTCTGAAACTCGCTCTTTTAATGATATCTTTACGTTTCATAGTCTGGAGGACCCAAAACCAGTCTCAGCAAATTTGCTGTCTGTCTGTCTCTCTGTCTGCATGTCTGTTCGGACAGATTTTGTCACAGCATCATGCAAAACAGGATGGACAGAATTGAATGAACTTCGGCACTGTATTTGCCTGGAGTTAAATATGTGCCATAAATTAAATCAAAATGATGAGTACAGGTGAAGTTATGAGCAGTTTTATGCCAGATCAGGAGGAATTTCCGCAGATACGAATGGACGACGGTTCATTGTAGAACAAATTGCGGTAGTAACTCACGTATGTTGTACAAAAAATAGACACTGCGAGTTCAGCAGATACCAATATTTACAATTATATACAATATGTTTATATACAAGAGAATGTATAAAATGTCCAAAATTAATGTCTGGTATATTATATGTGTGTTTGTCTGTACTTGTATATACAGTATGTCTGAAGTTTACTCTGCACCATAAGTAAAAAACTAAATGTTTTGTTGGATTAGAACTTACTGGGTCAATTAATGTTTTATTTCTTTTTGTATTAATAAGTCACGCAGAGAGTTCTGCCAGAAAGACAGCCAGACATGTACGTGGGCTTAAACCTGAAATAAAAATATCACTAATTACATTAAAGCTGATCAGCTTATTTTTAGCTTTAACGTTTCACCTATTCAGACACTGCCGTCAAAGACTCTGCCGTCAATGACACAACAGATACATCAGCTAGGAATATTAAATGGTATCCAAGGGAGCCTGGTAGACAATTCTTTAAACATTTTGATAAATTGTTAGACAAATTCAAACTTATTAATGATAATGCATTTATCGTATTCTAGAAGAGAAATCCATCTGTTTAAGATCGTATATCGTATTAAAATTTTATACTTCTTTTTTTTAAATACAGGTCCAACAAAACCTTAATTTGGTTAAATCTTTTCTTAAAAAAATGCAAAGCAACGAAAATAATTTTCCCCTAGAATGGGGGGGGGGGGGTTGTTGCCCTGTCATATTCAGCTTCTTTGTATTATTATGTAATAATTTTAATACTTTTTAAAAATTATTATTGTTCTTTTGAGGTGACAAATAATTCTTAATGAGAACATTTATGCCTTTATTTGGTGTCGGTATATTTGATATTTGTCAAATCTTGCAATTTAAATCACAACCGCAATTTGTTGCAAAACAATCATGTTTTTTTTTTTCCTTTTTTTTCTGATCATACAGCCTCCTTTATCTCCTTTTATCTTGTCTCAATAAGCCTTTATTGCCATTTTCAGTTCTATACATTCCTGGTGTAAACCCATGAATGTGACTCTTCTGATGCCTGAAATAGATGGAAACTTGAATTTACAACCAATTAAAACATATAACAAGTGTACACACACTTCTTATCAGATGCATCTTATCAGTGATAGCAATTTATATTACAAACGGTAGGAGAAATGACAACTGTTCAGAAGTCTCAGATTTCAAAATATTTAATGCAATTCTTCTGCGCAAAGTGCAAAAATGGATGTTGCTAGTTTTAAGGCTCTGCAGAGACATGGTGACTAACATTACACTCACAGTTGTTACTCTGTTGACACATCCCACATCTCGCCCACTCCACACCATCTGGCCCAGTCATAGACAGACGAACAAATGAGGAGGCCTCAGAGCCATAAAGACCAACGGTCTGCGGCAGACTTTTAGAGCAATCTGCTCCACATTCACTGGCCTCACCCTAAATGGTTGTCAATCCTAATAGATTTTCTCCACCTGGCCCCAGTCTGAGACTCAGCAATGCGTTAAAAATCGACATCCAACTGTTTTTTTTTTTTTTCACTGTTTCGAAAGCTGCTCAGACATGGGGTTAGAAAATGAGAACTTTTTAAAATAAAAATATTATTTCATGCGAAGCTGTAAGCAAGTGCGCAGAATTCATTAAATCACTAAATCCAATAAAGGCTGTAACCCCAATTACATAAACAAATCAAAATATTATTTCAGAAATCAAATCTGCAACCACGGCAGAATCTTTCGTCGAGTCACAAGTGCCCATCCATCTTAGCAACTTTTATCAGTTATCCAAAGGATTGACATCCCTTTGTTCCTAAAATCTACACAGATGTCCAAACTCGGGGGGGGGCTTTGTGTTAACAGTGATCTCACTGATGCCTCAGCAGCTACCGAAAGCCACAGGATATATGCAGGAATGAGAACTCTGGTTATAATAACATCTTTTCAGAACGCATAATCCAGGGTAATGTTTTTTGTACTTGGAAAAGTAATTTCATACCTTCGTGATCAAGGGTGCTGACAGAAATGACCAGGCTGGGGGAAAAAAAAAAAAAGTCATACTTTCTCCTTAATCCGTAACCTTTGTTGCTTAAAGCACCATGGTCCAGCAGAGTGTAAAGGCAGAGGAGACTATTTTTTTCTCCTAATCACCTAAAGCCTCTAAACTCCTTTGGGCAGAGTAGATACGGATGGAGTTTTCATCTCAGCGGGCAACGTCATGCCTGGAATCTTTATAAAAGCAACACGGCGGAGACGTGGGATTCGGACGATAAAGCAGACGGCTTGGTTTTAGCCGGAAGCTTGAATTAATGGCCCGAAAGTTATCGGCATTTGGCGAACATAAACTAGAATCATCATCTTTAGAACATTGTAGTATTACAGTCAGAAAGGGCTTCACCAGGAATATATTTCAAGACCAACTGTTACGAAGGAGCAGTATTATTTACTTTAATGGTTAGCATTTTGATATTCAAGCCGTGAACTGTGATTACGGCGTATAGCAGTGGCAATGAAGGAATGACACAAAGCAGCATGAAGGGTGGCGGAGTAGAGAGAGGCACGCGGAAAGTGATCAAAGGTGAGGAGGCAATCACAGAGATAACATCACGCTCCCCAGCCTCAGCGGGATGCTCGAGGGCTTGTGCCAGAAGATTGTAGAGGTAAATAATAATACAGTAGAATAGCACATGGTGTGCCATCTCTTTACGGCAATTTTACACAAGTAGCAGATCAAATGTCAATGATGTTTCCTTCAGTGATGCCACTCGCTATTAAAGAAATGAATGCTGATGTCTACCGGCCCTTTCTAGCACCTCTTACTATATCGGTTATGAAATTTACGAACATTTTCTTAACCGGAAAAAAAAAACAGTGAAAAAGAGTGCACTGGGATCACTAGTGCAATGATCTTTTGACCTCAATATCTAAACAAAGATAAACACACTTGTGGTCTGAATTGCATGTCTGGATAATTTGACAACTCACATAAACACCAGAGAACGACTTTACAAGCATGTGCACTTTCATTAGACACGTTTGTCGTCTCCTATTCAGAGCATGTGTGTGTGTGAAAGGAAGAACAATTTCAGCACTCCTACAACAATGTAAATATTAGCCCTAAATAATGATGTTTGAGAAGAGCAAATGGACCAGCTTGATAGAATAAAGAAAGCCGTATTTAAAGAAGCAAACCATGACTTAGGACGTAATGATATTTTCTACGCACTAATGTAAAACCTCAGCACCTAGAACATGCCATTATGTGGGTTCGTACATAACACACTGAAATTCTCTTCAACCACTGCGTTCCTGAATTTTTAATGTTCTTTTATAATTAATAACCACAGCTCTGGCTCTGATTCAAGTCACAGGTTTATATTTATGCACTTAATATATGCAGTTTAATACAAATATTACTTCTGATTATTTTCTTATTATTATTTGCATTTCTTTTTTTAATGTGTCTCCAGGGCCAAGACAGAAGGCTTCCTCATAAAAGTTGATGTTCTTGTATGACTTAATTAAGTTTAAGTTCTAGATAGGAAAAAGAGTGTGTTTTGCAGATCTTCCACAACAATAAATATATCTAGATATGAATATGACATGTCAGTTTTAAATAAATAATAAAATATTCTGGCGTTGACAAATTGCTGTGAGATAAGAGGCATAAAAAAAAAACCTGAGATTTTTTTTTTTTTTGAACATATGAAAATCAACTTCAGAGTGACAGTAAGACTAGTCCATGTCAGGCTACATTCATCAACCCAGCAGTGATAACTTTCCTATAACAGCATGCCTGCAACTTGATTTTCTTTTCTTACTTAAAAGAACACGCAGCAATGAACACTAAAGAAAAATTTAGTTCTACCTTTTACTTTTGTTGAGACATAAAGAAGTTCGGAAGTTATAGTTTGTCATGATAAGAATGACTCAATATTAAATCAGATAGATTATTTAATATTTCAGGAGGCAAAACTTTCACCAAAGCATGAAAAGCCCCCTTTTCTGATGGTTACAATTATACTGGTATATAGCAGATACTTTCTATCGATAATGTAATCCTATAGTTTTGTGAATAATAATAATGGGCCTCAATGAAATGAAACATACACCAATAAGCCTTAACATTAACACCATCCCCAGGTAAAGTGAACAACGCTGATCGCTAACTATACACCGGCAAACTGATGAGAGAATCATGGGCACCCAGGACGCACCCTTGCACATGGGGATCAAAAGCCAGACACGATGGAAAAGCGGCAGAACACCCTGTGATCCACAGCTGCCCAGCAGGCAAAGAGACGAAGGCCACTGACCCAGCTTCCAAACTCCAGAGATCTCAATCTGATCAAGCACCTATAAGATGTAGCACTGGACAAATAAGTCTGATCTACGTAGGCCACACCCCACGTCACCCAAAAGATCTGCCGCTGACATCCACAGAGGCCTTGCAGGAAATCCAAAACGTAGGTTGTTTTAGGCCTTGTTCACACGGGCGTTTAATTTTTGGATAAACGAACGCGCTCTGAACGTCCTAGACGTTTATGTT
>JAOVVB010000020.1:14826301-14844572 GCA_028570985.1 Heterobranchus longifilis | reverse complement strand
GTGTAGTTTTCTCAGTACTGAATGAGTTAGCCTTAATATTGTTTGACAATATGGCGACGTGTTTTCGGGATCCTAAGCGTGACGGACGGCGGTCCTCACTAGTTTGTGAATCCCTGCCCTAGGCTGATGATTCCTGTTTTGAGAAGGAATTGGGGCAGATGTTAGATAAATTGTGTAGCAAGAAAAGGGTGAAGTTATGCAAATTTCTTGGAAGTAGTTTTAAATTCTTACTAGTACTATGATGCCAAAAGATAAGTAGAATAAACCATGGAAGTGGTGGGCCATCCTGTAAATCTCCAAAATACGTTTCTCTTTATATTTCCCCTTATTCTGATTTACAATAAGTATACATATACTTATATAATAGTTAATCTAACACATTTTTTTCCTGGGATAAACTCTAGATCCACTGCAACCCACTATTTCCTACGTCTGGTTTATTTAGGGATGTAAATTTAATTTTTGTTTCAATAAAGCAAGTTCATAACAGTGTCTATTGTTAACTGTGCTTATGTAAGACAATTATAATGTTCCATACCGTTCCACCTTGGATCGTGTTTGTTCCGTACAGTTTGCTTAAACAAGCCAGCTGGAGTGAGTTTGCAGCACCTGCAGGGGAGGTTTCACTGGCCTTCTGTCAGCAAGCTCACACTGATGAAGGGCTGTTAATGAACGATGACCTCCTTCTAAAGCTCTTTATCTTACACACCTAATGAGACTTGCTACAGGTAACAGTGTGCCCGAAGATGGCAAGTGATGCCAATTAAACAAATAAGGTCAAGTAATTATCTAATTACATTAATATACGCGTTATCATAAATAAGTTCACTTGAGTAATATGTTACTCGTTAAAGGAATATTGAAGATGAGTAGCTGAATCTGTTTTAATATGAAGCAGAAAATGCCTCCTTAACATCCTAACAATCCTAACAAATGACTCATCTTAAAAATCATTAGGAGGTTTTGAACTTTAACAGTTAATCTTTCAATCCCTCTACGTAGTAATACATCCACAGCAAACTACTGATGTCGATCTAACTCTGTCTACCACTTCCTCCTTTGTCACTCCAACCTCCTGCATGTCCTTCCTCATCATACCCATAAACCTTCTCTTGGGTCTTCCTCTTCTCCTCCTCCTTGCCAGCTCCATCTCTAACATTCTCCTCCAGATATACCACTTATCCCTTCTCTGCACATGACCAAACTATCTTAATCCGTCCTCTCTAACTTTATCCCCAAACTGTCTTACCTGCATTGTTTCTCTAATATTGTATACTCATTCCTAATCCTGTCCGTTCTTGTCACTTCCAAAGTAAATCATATAATCTTCAGCTCTGCCACCTCCAGATCTGCTTTCTATCTTTTTGTCAGCTGCAATGTCTCCAAACCGTATAACATTGCTGGTCTCACTGCCATCCTGTAAACTTTCACTAATTCTTGCTGATATCTTTGTGTCACAGATCATTCCTGGGGGTCCCAGGAGACTTAAACCACGAGGCAGGGTACACCCTGGACATGGTGCCAATCCATTGCAGGGCACACACATACACACACTCACACACTGATTCACACACACTACGGGCAATTTGGGAATGCCAATTAGCATATGTCTATTGGACTGTGGGAGGAGCCAGAGAAAACCAAACTCCATGCACACAGAGACGGGAATCGAACCTGGCTGGGAATCGAACCCGGACCCTGGAGGTGCAAGACGACAGTGCTAACCATTTACACACATGACCGGGAGGATGGCACATCAAGTGGTCAGGATCTGCGTTATGCCCGCAGCAACTCTGGTTCGAAACCTTGTCACGACAGTTCATTTAATGCTTACGTGGTACACAAGGTTGCTCGGTGGCCACAGTGGTGGCTCGGTGTGTTAAGGCTCTGAGTTACTGATTGAAAGATCGGCGGTTCAAGTCCAAACTCTGCTACTATAGATTGCCATCCTTCTGGCAAGGCCATTAACTCTGCCTGTTTCAGGGTAGAAATGGCTGACCCTAAGCTCTGATTCCTGCCTTCCAACGAAAAGCTGGGATATGCGAATAATTAAAAATTTCCTTGTGCAGTAATATATATACTTTTGTCTAACTTTATCCATCAACCTGTCCATTACTACTGCTAACAGGAAGGGGCTAAGAGAAGATCCCTGGTGCAGTCCCACTCCCACCTTAAACCAGTCAGTCGTACCTATAACCACCTTAAGTCACTCCGTTTTAAACCTTACCTTAAACCTGTTTGTCGTATATGTAGTTATACTGAACATTAATAAGTAAAAGTAGATTATTTGGTTGATTCATATACAGAGACTCAAAACAGAATGAAAACAGAATAAAGATGAGTTATGGTTACTAGGCAGGTTATATAAAGACTACAAGCAAGTGCATTATACAACAACTAAAGTACACAAAAAACAGGAATTTGAATTGTGTGGGGGAAAAAAAATATTTGAAAACACAAATGACACAAATTAAACTCATGTTACATGTTAAGCAAACTTAAAAAGTACATGTGAATGCGAACATACGACTTATAGGTAGTTCAGCACCTTTATGACACAGCCATGACAAAACCGTTTCCCACAACATTGCTATTATACACTCACACTTCCTTATGGACACCTTGCTAGTACTGGGTTGGACTTCCTTCTGCCTTCAGAACTGCTTTAATTCTTCATAGTATAGATTTAACAAAGTGCAGGAAACATTCCCTTTGATTGTGGTCCATATTGACATAGTTGCATCACGCAGTTGCTGCAGATTTGTTATATGCATATCCATGATGCGAATCTCCTGTTCCAGCACATCTCAAAGGTGCTCTATTGGATTGAGATGTGGTGGTTCATTTGAGTACAATGAATGCACTGCCATATACAAGAAACAAGTTTGAGATGATTTTAGCATTGTGATTAAGGGATGCAAATGGTCAGCAACAGTACTTAGGTACTAAGGCAGCCAAAATGTGCCAAAAAAATATCCTCCACACCATTACACCACCAGCAGCTTGATACAAGTCAGGATGGATCCATGCTTTTGTGTCGTTTACACCAAATTCTGACCCTACCATACAAATGTCAAAGCAGAACATTTTCCCAATCTTCTACTATTAATTTTGTTGACCAAATGCAAATTCTAGCCTCAGTTTTCTGTTCTTAGTTGACAGGAGTGGCAACCGGTGTGATCTTCTGCTGCTGAAGCCCATCTGCTTCAAGGTTTGATGTGTTGTGCATTAAAAGATGGCCTTTGACATACTTCAGTTGTAACGAGATTTTATTTGAGTTGCTGTTCTTTTCTATCACCTCAAATGAGTCTTGCCATTCTCCTCTGACCTCTGGCATCAACATGGCATTTTCACCCAGAGAACTGCCACTCACTGGGTATTTTCTCTTTTTCAGAGCATTCTCTATAAAGCATAGAAATGGTTGTGCATGAACATTCCACTAGATCAGCAGTTTAAATACTTCGACCTGCAGATCTAGCACCACCAACAACACAATGTTCAAAGTCACTTAAATCACATTTCTTCCCCATTCTGATGCATAGTTTAAACTTCAGCAGGTCATCTTTACCAAGCTTACTGTACATGCCTAAATGCATTGAGTTGCTGCCAAGTGATTAGCTGACTAGATATTTGAATTAAGGAGCAGTTGAACATAATGAAGTGTCTGCTGAGTGTATATAAAGTTTAGTCCTAAATTCCTTTTTTATTATTGTCTAGTAAAAATTGATAATTAATGACAATTAACAACAATAAATGGTTATATTTTTAGTTTTCAACTAGCGTAAGGACACGAAATTGACGGGTAAAGAGTTTGTAGGAATAGTTAAAAGGTTAAAGCTAAAAAATAAGCTGATCAGCATCTGTTACATAACTGCTCATATATCTTCCCTTGTACTCAGCATTTTGATTTAATTTACAGAAGGTTTAGTTCTCATAGTGTACGTAAATATTTTTTTTTGGACTAAGCCATGATGAGTTGCGTTGTGTCTGTGTATTGAGGATTTTAATGGCTTGTAGATGCATTACGGTCATTTCTGTGCCTCCTACATAATCTATAGACAGTAAGCTATTGTGTTGATTGGCTCTGTTGAGTGATGTGTAAAGCCACGCCCACCTTGAGGGAAACTAATAAACACTAATAAAGTGCTATATGCTGTGACATAATCTGGCACAAACTGCTTTTAACTTCCTTTCTACTTAACATTTCATTTATAGCACAGATTTAACTTCAGCCAAATACCAAAGGACTGGCAAAGTTTCATTAAATTATGTTCAGCCAGTTTTGCATGATACTGTAACAAAATCTGTCTGGGCAGACATTCAGATATGCAGACATACAGACAGACAAATATGCAGATAAAAATTTTTGGACTTTGGAATTTTTGGACTGCAGATTGTTTTCAGGTCCTCCAATTTGTGAAACATAAAAGATATCATGGATAAAACGAGTTCTGACCAATGTACAGACAAAAACTTTTTTTTTTTATATATAGATGTGTCCATACAAAATAGAGTATCTAATGCCTGCCCTATCAATAAATTGGAACCCAAATGTTATAAGAGACGACGAATGTTTTTAAAACATATCAGAACTTGGTTTGATTCTATGGCAAGTCATATATTTTTTTTATGCAATTTTATATAAAAAGTCTCTTATTTGGAGACACAAATACACACAGGAATATTTTCTCAAGCCAGGCCCCAGCTCAAAAGGTTAAGACTGAAGTGTTTACACATGAGAACAGTTAAAAGAAAGAGGAGAATAAGGTCTAGCACAGGTATTAAAGATTGAAACTAAATTACTGTAACTCCCCAGTTTTTCCTTAGTGTTTTTAGTTTCTTTCAATTTTTACCAATGTACTGTATTATAAAGTGTTTCATCTGAAAAGTTCTTTAAAAAAACATTACTTTTCCTCACACACAGAACATCGAGATCTAGGATAGAAACAAGATAAGCCAAGAATGAAACAACTCAACAACTTAATAAACACTGACATCTGAACTTAATCAAATGCCAGATGTACTAGGCTGCATTTATCTCTTTTCAGGTAGAATTACACTTTATTAATGTAAAAATACTGTTTACAACCCTAAACACTCAGTTAAAGCTTCATGTCTAGAGCAACACCAGCCTCCCTCCTTTATACACATACATTTATTGAAGAGAAAAAATTCAGATGTAGATAGGCACAGGTGGTTTCTATTCATATGATGGCATCATCAGGCATTCAGACAAGAAGCCCACAGAACAACTAAAAATGCCACGAAAAAGGTATAGGAAAAAAGTGTGGTTTATCTCATATTCCCATTGACATTTTGGGTAAATACATTTTGCATACGATTTTGTCCATATCTCAGAACAGCAGTGTAACCTGGCACCAATGTGTCCATTCATCAGATCATTATAGAAACATTAACATAACATAAACACAACATTAAAAACACTGACAGGTGAATTGACAAGTGAATAACTTTGATCCTTGAGTCTTCTTAAATTGGAAGGAGTGGGATATAATAAACAACAAATTAACAGTCAGTTCCATTGGTGTTGTGTTGGAAGCATTAAAAAATGGACAATCTGAGCGACTTTGACCAGAACCAAATTGTAATGTCTAAATGACTAGGTCAGAGCATCTCCAAAATGACAGGTCTTGTGGGACATTCATGGTATTCCGTGATTAGGAAATTAAAAGTGATCCAAGAAGGGACAACTGCTCAACCAGGGAAAGGGTCATGGGTGTCTAGGGCCCAATAAAGCATGCCCAAACCAAGGGCCCATCTGGTCTGATCCCACGGAAAAGCTGCTGTAGCACAAATTGCTGAAAAGGTTAATGTTGGCTAAGACAGAAAGGCATCACAGTGCATCACAGCTTGCGGTACAGTATATTGGGCTGGGTATATTGGGATATCATTTAGACTGCCCATGCTGAGCCAAAAAGCGCCTACAATGGGCATGTAAACATCAAAACTGGAGCATGGAGCAACAGAAGAAGGTTGCCTCATCTAATTAATCATGTTTTCTTTCATATTATGTGGATGGCTTTGTGTGTTTTGCTTTCCTGGGAGGGAGATGGCACCAGGATGCACAATGAAAAGAATAGAGTGATGCACTGGCCAATGTTGTGCTAGGAAATCTTGGATCCTAATGCTTGGATCCTTGGGTAAATGCTGCTTTGAAAAGTACAATCTTGCTAAACATTGTTTCAGATCAAGTATACACCTTTATGGCTATAATATTCGCTAATGGCAGTGGCCTCTTTGAGCAGAATAATGTGCCCTGCTACTGTACACTGCAGACACGACAGATTTTCATCATGTGCTGGGATGTGTTGGACAAAAAAGTCCAACCCATTGACCATGGAGCCCCCACCTTTCAGCACTTAAAGCATGTGCTGATAATGTCTTAGTCCCATATACCATCACACACATTGTGAAGTCTGTGCCTTAACAGGTCAAAGCAGTTTCATGACAGAAAGAGAACCTACACAAAGTACTGTACATGTATTTCTACATGCACAATGTAAAAAGACCACAAAGGATTAGGACTGAACAGCTGTGTAGCCTTAAGTGATGCTAATCGAAAAAAAGTATTAAATTTGCTAGAAAACATAACGAATGGACTGTTGAGCATTGGGAAAAAGTCATGTGGACAGATGAGTCCAGATTTACCCTGTTCCAAAATGATGGATGCATAAGAAGAGAGGCAGATAAAGTGGTTCACCCATCATGCCTAGTGCCTACCATACAAGCCTGTGTGTGCAGTGTTATGATCTGGTCAGGTCTAGGTTCAACAATGTTGCATGCCGAAACAATGAGGTCATCTGACTGCCTGAATATATTGAATGACCAGGTTTTTCCATAAATAGATTTTTTTTTTCCCTCCCTGATGGTATGGGCATGTTCCAGGATGACAATGCCAGGATTCATCAGGGTCAAATTGTGAAAGAGTGGTTCAGGATGCATATCATTTTCACACATGGATTGGCTACCAGTCCAGGAGTCCAGTCCTTAACCCTACTGAGAATCTTTGGGATTTGCTGGAGAATGCTTTATGCAGTAGTTCGACTCTCCCATCAGTAATTCAAGATCTTGGAGAAAACTTAATATGACTTTGGACTGAAATAAATGTTGAGACATTGCATAAGCTTATCGAAACAATGCCATGGCCATAACCAAAGCAAAAGGTGGTCCAATGTGTGATTTATTTATTTATTTTTGTGGCCAGGCAGTTTATATACTGTAAAATGAAGATAAATGTTAAAAAAGACTGCAGCACAATATATGTACCTTGGTCAAATTTGAACTTAATTTTTAGGATTAGCTTACCCATTTCATCATAATCACAGTGTCAGTGTTCTGGGAGTAAGCTCAATTCCAATTTGAATAAATTAAATGTAATAAACAATTAAATAAAGCACAGGCAACTGTCTCACAGCTAAATTATATTCAAATTTGTATTGACTTGCCATATACCTAAGAAAAGTTTAGGCTGATTTACTTTAAAGTTGTACAGACTGAATATATTGCTGCAAGCTACTCACAAGAACTTTAGTCATCCTTACCTGATAATATTTCTAAGAACAGAAGTAAAAAAAATAAATTTGTAGTTAAAAGAAAACACCTGTGCCTTTTCATATCCTTCCGCAAAATATGATTATGAAAATATTTGTGATCATTCACAGACCAGTAGGGAAAGAGTGAACGCTGTAAACACACACATTTCATCCATGATCCATAAAGAAGTGGGAAAAAAATGAATATGAAAAGAGCATGAAACATTTCCTTCCTGTCTTCTGAGATGTTGAATATACCCAGAGCCATGTCTCAGAAAACCTCGAATACATGCATGCAGCTCTAAGCTAATGACGTTCATACTATGACAAACTTGCGCACGACTCCTTTAAATGTCTCAAAGCCGAGCAATTACTTTGCAAAACTGAGCATTGATGATTTTTCCCAATTAAGTCTTATTTAATGGAAAAATGGCATAGAAGTCAGTTTCTCAAATGAAGCTCTTTATAAACTAATTACCTGTCAGATGGATATCAGCACAGAGGGTGAGTAAGTAAAGGTTCCAAAAATTCTAATGGAAATAAGTGTTAAAGTGGCTATCAGCAATCCAGTGGGCATTGGACAAAAGAAAACAGCAAGAATAAGCTTTCACTGTGTTGATAAGTAACCTTGTGTGACAGCATGGTAATTAGGAGAAATTATGGGAGGAGACAAAGGAGCAGCAATTTCTTGACTGCAACAGTGTGGTTTGTTGAAAGCAGACCATCTGATGCCATTTCCTTCCAATCATACAGTATGATTGTAGCCACTTCCTCAAACCCCACCCGTATATCTACAGTACTGATATTTTTTGAAAACACAGCTCTCAGTTTTCTCTGCCATTTACATGAAAACAGTATTTTGCGTCAAAACAAACCTTCTGAAAAATGTATGCATGCCTTTTGAGGTTTTCTGTGTGTTACAAATGTGACAAGGCTCTGTTTATCATGGTTGTTGACCAGGTTCTTGCTTTGTGGCCTGTAATTTCTTGTTTGATAAAGTTTTTGGAATTTTTGGAGTTCATGATCAGTGCATAGATACTGTACATTGATCAGCCATAACATTACAACTCAAAACATTATGCCCAGCTTTGGGTAGGGTCTCCTTCTCACACTGTTGCAGCAGATCCTTTGGGTGATGGGGTTGAGGGATAGGTCCTCCGTGGATTTGACTTTGTCTGGTGCCTCCCATGGGTGCTCAATCAGATTAGGATCTGAGGAGTTTTAAGCCGGGTTAGCAGCCTTGGGCTCCTTGCCTGCTGGGCCTGTGCATGATGGGCTGTGTTGCACTGGGTGTTCTGGTGCCTTGCTTTTATGGCCAGGTTTGATTTTTTTTTTTTGACGATTTGTGCTGTAAAAGCTTTTCCGTGAAGGGTCTGACTTTTGGGTGCCCAGGATCCTGACACCAGTTTATTGGTATACACAGTCATGTTCAAAAGTTAGTACCCACTCTTTTTAATTGTATTTTTCTATAATACCATAATAAAAACCATCTGATCATAGTGGGTCTTAGTATTAGGCAAATACAACCTCAGAAGAACAACATAAATAAATTATTGCACGGTGAAAAATGCTTTAACATAAATAAAGCCTAAAAAAAACTGAGTACCCCCTTACTGCTTCCACAGGATTTAAGAGAGTAATTTGCAGCCAGGTGCCACCAATCATCAGCCCTTATTTAATTGATTGATTGCTGATTTAATCATCAGCTGGTGTGCAGACCTCTATAAAAGCAGAACCTTTAGCAGTTTACTGGTCTTGTGCAAAAAGCATTCAACATAGTTGTTAATCTTTTGAGGAGTGGATGTCCCAGCACATTTACCCCAAGGTCGAACTGTGCAATGTTTAGAAACATACAAAAAAATAAATCCCCAAAACTACATTTCAAACAATGCACTACTCACGGAGCATGTTAAATGTTAAAGTCCACAGCACAATTAAAAAAAGACTGAACAAGTATAGAAGTTTAGAAGGGCTGCCAGGAGAAAGCCTCTTCTGTCTAAAAAGAACAAGGTAGCATGACTGAGGTTCACAAAACGAAGTTCAAGACTTCTAAAAGCCTGAAAATTGTGAAGTGGAATTTTTTTGCCCAAAGCAAAATTTTGGTATGGCCTAGTCAAAGTCCAGACCTCAACTCAATTGAAAAGACTGTTGTAAAAAGGGTCAAAATTCCTCCACAATGACATGAGAGACTGCAAGAAATGATTACTTCAAAATTATTGCTGTTAAAAGTAGATCTAAATGCTTTTTGGCTTCATTTTTGTTAAATTGATAATGACATCTTAAAAAAAAAGTTTTGTTGTTGTTTCTCTGAGGTTTTGCCTAATACTGGGATCCACTATGATTTTTTTGCACTATGCTATTACACAAAAACACAGATTTAAATTGGGGGTACTAACTATTGAACATGACTGTAATTGATAATCAATGTTATTATGTTAATGTTATGTGGTATTAATGTTATGGCTGATTGGGGTACTAACCCTTTGTTTGTTACTTTTATTGTACCAATCATACCTAATGTAAGGATGTTTATGAGATTTTCATAGATTTTCAAGTTTATGACATATGATCACCTAATGGGCTGGAGTGCTTAAGGGAGTATTTTACCACTTTTTAAACTTGACAGAGAAATTTACTCTCTTGTTGACAAGCTTCTGTTAAAACAAAGCACCAAAAGCTACACTTAAATGAAAAACCATATATCCATATCTCCTGTGGAGAGGGTCTCAGTCATATCTGAGCTTCACATTCCAGCATACCTTGTTGAAGATTTTGTCAGCAAGCCTCACAGCCATGTACTGAGATCTGTACCTACTATGGTCAAACACATTGCTCGCAAATCTTTTTTTTGTCCATTGTAGAATTCCTACAAAATCAATAGAATTTTTTTAAAAAGATAAAAAAAAAAAAAAACTTTCACTCCAGATCTGTTTTGAGTTTGTACAGATATGTTACAAAGAATGTGCAAAGGTTTGCCAGGCAATCTGGCAGACTTAAAATGTATGAGTGGAGACCTGAGAAAACCCTTAACATGGTCAAACTTTACCTATACAGTATAGAACTCTTTAAACAAGAAATGAAGTAAACTGAGTTAAACATGATATCGTATTTGTACATACAGTATCTACACCACAAGTAAAGTTCCGGCATTTTAAAATCTGGTTAGCAGTAAAAAAAAAAAATTATAACAAGATTAAAGACACATATCACGGATCTTGGACTAGACCTTCATGCAAAATTCATTTTAGCACTCTTTATCAAGTCAAGTGAGTTTTATTGTGATTCCTAGGGCTGTAGGAATTAAATCTGCTTTTGATACTGATATGGCCAAAGCTATGTGGACATCTGATAATCACACCCTGGTGTGTTTATTGAACATTCCATTCCAGATTTAGTACCTGCTTTGCTATTATAATATCTTTACTCTTCTGGGAAGCCTTTCCACTCGACCTTGGATTGTGGCTTTAAGGATTTGTGATTATTTAGCTACAAGAGCATTAGTGAGCTCAGGCACTGATGTTGGGTATGGGCTAATCAATGTTCCAGTTTCTCCCAAAGGTGTTCAGGGGGTTAAGTACTGTGCAAAAGTCTTGAGCCACCTCTTATTTCTTTATATTTTGCTTAAAAACTTTTAGACTTTCTTGGATTTTTTTTTATGTAGTCTGCAGGAGTAGTTCTCCAGGCTTCCTGAAGGACTTTTTTTGGCTCTCATTTTTAGTCCAAATTGTACCTGACCAGTTTTACAGGAATGTTTTAGTTTGTTAAGACACACAGTGATCTATGAATCATTCACGCATGACAAACATCTAAATTATGGCATGAACAAGTAAAACACAGGTGCAGATGATTAAGCCAGTGATAAGTATTCTGGTGATGCTAAATGCTGAGTGGTTGGAACAGACAGGAAGGGAAATGAGGTTGCTGCTGAGTTATTGTATATTTATGCACTTTGCAGCCTGTCACAGTAAAAATTATTGTTCTTATTTCTTTAATTTAGGCCACATCATAAAATGTATTTGAATATGAAGAAATGATGGTGGCAAGAAAAAACTCCCTAATACAATATTACAAAAATAAGAAACCTTGAGAGCAACCAGATTAAATAAAAAACCTGGTGTACTGTATACTGCATGACCCGAGATGGTTACATGGTAAATAATTTTCATTGTGTACAATACAGCATTGGTCAAATCCTGAAAATGTATGCCAAGCTCTTTCAAGATATGAAAATAAACATAAGGCTTTTTGTATTGGCGTCTGCTTTATCTTTATTTTAAGACCTGCATCTTTAATAAGAACTTATATAAACCCTAGTCTTATACTGTACTTTACTCCAAAAAAAAAAAAAAAAATTCATAAACTCCTATTTCAGTACAGGCTCCTTTTTTTTTTTTTTTTTTACCTTATTATCTTTAGATTCCTGTCAGACTGGAAAAAGCAAAAGAAACTATTTTCTGTGTACACGATGTTCAGTACATAAGAGTGTCTGCCAAATGCTACTAATGTAAATGTGCTGCTTTGCTCTATTTTAGGAGTGTTCTAAGTTCACTCCTTGTTTAAGCATCAGTGTGGTGCCTTACTTCTAAATTTATTCACAGAGTTTAGCAAAAAAGCTGCAGTGCAACATGTTTAATCAGAAGAGATTATTGTCTATTAAATTGCCAAATGGCAAAGAAAACCTCATCATATGCTCTGTGATTCATTACAATTGATTGCAGGCATCATTCATCACTACCGTCACTGATAATCATAATCATTGGAACTACTCCATATTATCACATTAAAAACTAAAATCTGAGTTGCCACATAACCTGACTGTATTATACAGTATACTGTACATTATTAGTACTATAAGACATACATTTGAGATGTCGCATATATTTTATAATTATGACCTGAACATATAATTATCCTATAATCTGTTTGAGAGGCGTTGTAATCAATCCTTATTAATGAGTAAATTCCAAATGACATTCAGAAAATATAAAAAAAAAAAATGAAACAGGATCTGAGAATGCTGTTAGCTTATGAAGAGGAGAGAAATGAATCACCTATAGTGAATGTAATTTGCAGAAAGAACTATCCTGGACTGGGAATGGGTCTTTTTACATAACCCATAAATTAACTCTCGATCTCTAGTTCAGTTCGGTCTCTGGCGCCTTTGCTTCTCAGTAAGCAGGAAATTAAATTTGGGGCCATCTGACAGATTGGTGTTCCATTCTGAACAAAGGAAATGTATTACACCAAGCTTGATGTGAATTTTACTGCTAATGCTATCACCGTGTGAGAAGAAGAAAAAAAATCACAGAAGAAAGTATCTTGAATTTTCTTTCATGCTAAAAAAAGAACATAGGAAACAAAAAAAAACCTCAGCAGTAAGTTACTGATAGAATCTTCATACAGAGGTACAAAAAATATGCAGACATTTTGGTGGTTTTATCAAATCTAAAAAAGGCAGCTTATTGAAGGAAGGATGATTGTGTTACAAATGGTGTGAATTAGAATTCTTGTTTAAATGAAGTAAATCATTGTTCCTTTTTAAATCACATAAATTTGCAAATATAAATTTGTACATAAACAGCTACATAAGGAACTTTTTGTAGTGGTTTTAAGGCCATGTCCAAACGTAGCCGGGTATTTTTAAAAACAGAGATTTTTCTCTGCGGTTTTCGCCTTTCGTCCACACGCAAACGCAGTCTTGGTCATTAGCTTTTGGATAACTCCGTCCAAAGTGAAGATTTTCCAAAACTCTGTTTTTAGTGGTGTTGTGTGGACAGGGGAAATGGAGAATTTGGCTTGTTGTAACGTCACCTTGTGCCGATGATGTAATTGTCTGTGTGCCAGTCTCCTTGATTTGATGTCAGCTTTGTTTATGAGGATATTTTGTGCAATAGTGGACTTACATACAGTAAACTAGTGACTGTGTGTAACGTTGCGTACTGGACTTTTACACGCGCAGTTACTCACACATTATGTTAATGTACTACTAGGCTGCTACATACTGTACAAAACTCTGACGACACAGACCCCGCAGACAGCGACAGCGGTTTCGAACGAGACCCGTCGAACTTCTACAAAGGCAGAATTATGTTTAAAAACGAAGAAGAAAAATCTCCATTTTTAGAAATACCCGGCTACGTGTGAACATGGCCTACTGTAAGTCTGAATGTAATGAACATCTATTAAGCATGCTGGATCACTGTAACATTTATATACATTTATGTTACATATAACATATGTAAACATTCATAGTATAGTAATTATAAACAGTTGTTACCTCATCAGCCCCTTTTTATTCTCTTTTGAAATGAATGAATAAAAAAAACAGCTTGTTACATTAGAGGGAGATACAAAACTGCTAAGGAAAGCTTAAAGGAAGACCTTTACCTCTGGCTATAACATATTGCTGATACTGGAGACTTCTTTCATAAAAGGTTAAAGAAATGCCTCGTCATGGAAAGTCAATCAATCAGAAAACATTTTTTGACCATTCAGAATTGAGAATTTAACATGTATAAATATTATTAATAAATAAAATACAGTACAATAAAACATAGTTGAGTTGGTAATTGTCTATTAAATAAGGTCTAAGTTGTGTACTGGAAAAAAAAGAACGGATTTTGGTTTTCTGAAGAGCTTTTTGGTAAATAGGATCTTTGTTGGTGCTACTGAAAACTGAATCTCTTTAGGCACCTTTTAATTTTTCAAAGTGTTTGTTTGAATTATAGTTCCAGTCAGCCAGATTAGTTACAGTAGCTTCAAGAAAGGTCAGAGCAGAAAGCATTTGGTTTATAAAATGATAAACTGCTGAAGGTTTCAGAGCGTCAATGTAGTGGAACAGTAGCTTTAAGCATTGGGAGACAGATCTAAGCAGCTGGTCCTTGTCAAGGAGCTGTCAGGACGTACAGAAAGGCTGAAGATGCTTGACACCCCCCCACGAATCTATCCGCTCCCCCAGATGTCTCAGGTTCGAAGTCCCAGTGGTCCCCTTCATCAGAGAGGAGTATAATCCCAACCAGAGTGTGGAGCACATCTATACACGCTAAGGAGCTGACTCCACAATCTGTCTGTGGCAGAGGGTTATTTCACTCCACTTTCCTCCAGAGCAATTTACTGTATGGTTTCCTCATGTCCCTTATTGGAAGTTATATTGAACTTCCTTCCATTTTCCCCCACAAATTACAATCAGAACGTGTGATTCCTTTTATGTCACAAAGTTAAAATTAGTTTTTAAGTGTATGTTGATTGTAATATGTCTAGTCTTGTTTATCATGATGGTTAACAATGCTTTATGAAGGTTTCACTGAAACTACAAAATCACATATGTAATATAATAAACCCAAAATATGTGTTTTACTTGTTACTGAGTTTTACCACAATGGCATATGGCAAGCATAATTTTTTTGGCCTGTATGCTAAAGACAACCCTCAATTAAGACAGTTATAATCAGGATACCTCAATATCTTGTGATCTTATTTTAGCACGCTATATGGTGTAGTCTTGGCGTACAAGGCTTGTTGTGATCACGCATTATCAGCCACGATTGATGTATTATATTTTCAGTTTTCTTTCATGTGCTTTTTGGGGGATTTTTCTACCCAGTTATTCTTATCATTTTAGTTACTGGCAATTCCCACCCACCCACTGGTTTGGTCTTTCCAAATGACCACTACTCACCAGGGAGGGGCAGGCTGATACATGCTTCCTTTTTAAGCCGGCCGCTTCATCTTTTTCCAATTGTTGCTCATGTTAGATAACAGGGCAGCTTAATACTCTTGGAGTCGGAAAGCATTCTGCTAGCTTCCTCATATTTCAGCTAACAGGACAACAGATGCTGGGTTAGGGCAAAAAAACAATATGTCATCATGCGAACCCATAGAAACAAGGCTTTGTACTCTTTTGAACTCTCAGCTACAGATATTTTTGTGAAGTTATTTTGCTGGTAATTGTGTAGTTTTGCTAAACATTTGATTTTTCTCTTGCTTTTAATCAATAAACACTCCTTAACTTGGACAGATTCTTCAGGGGTTCCCTTGATGCTATATAGAATCTTTACCGAATCCTCTAGAGTGCTAATGACCCTCAGAGAACCTTTAAAAGGGGTATATTATGCTGAACTCACTTTTTAGTCATGTTTTGACATTCCCTAAGTTCTCCTGTGTGCATGCACAAACAAAAAGAACATTCTTTGCCTTTTGTCCTTTTTCCATTTTTTTTATTGGCTGGGGCTTAGAAAAGTCAATTAGATTTTTTTTTCCTCTACTGTGACCTCACATAAAAAGATACCCTCCCACTGCTTGTTGCTCAGCTCCGCTGTTCTCTGGCTGGGTGGGACTTAACTGTGGCTCATTTACCTTTACCACAAGTAGTGCCCTGGGTCAGGGGTTAGAGAGGGATTTGGGATTTAGTTTTGTGTAAGAAGCTAGTTAGCAATGTAGGTCATGTTAGCTGTGAAACAACACAGATGGGTCAGAGGCAAAGAAGACAAAGGGTTATTTAAGCTGATAGTTTTTTTTTTTTTTACTGAAAGTTCCCTGTGTGACTTGGTTTGAATGTGTGTTTTGGCAAAAGCATGCAGTAAATAACATCCCTTTTGCCATCCTGAAGTGGGCAGGACCATGACAGACAGGTGATGAGATGTCTATTGAAAATGGTCTACAGAGCTTTAATCTGAGTTCTTTCTGCCAAGGAAACACTCAACTGTACAATTCTACATACAAACTTCAGCAATTTTATTTAGAGGAAATAATTCCTAAGGTTGTTTTTACTTCTTCTTAGCCATCTTTCGAGTGAGCATTTTACTTTTATACCAAAAAACCACCCAAAAGCCCTATAGTCTCATGAGACTCCTGTCCTCATATGAGGAAATCCTATTTTCCCGCAGATTCGTTATGAATATACAGTAGTTCTCAGTATGACTACAGTATGGTTCTCATATCAGGACTGTACAGTAGTGTAATATTCTTTTGCAATATAACTTCTTTCTGTTTCAAGATGCAGATCAAGTTCAAAAGAGATCAGATCCAAATAAACAGAAAGATTTAGGAAACCGGTACACAACACTAGCATTTGCTTCAGTTTTTTTTTTCTTAGCAGTGAAGATGTAGCCTATATTTCGGATTATGGTGAGAAAAGTGATAAAATCTAGAACCCAAAAGGATTCTTTGATAGTCCCTATGTATAGTGAATACTCTATCATAGGGTTCTACATAGATTCACATGGATTAACCAAGAGAACTATTTATGGTTAGACTGAGACTTTTACTCAGTGACAAATATTTTTTTTTAAAAACATGATTAAAATGCCAATGTAAAGAATAAATGCTGTAAAAATAGTGAGCTATTTAAATATCCTGTTTCCATGGTAATAGTCTTTAAAATAGTGCCAACAATAGAAAATGTGTTATTGATTCAAATTTGCATCTTGTTTCAGAATTCTGCACAATTATCATTTAATACACTTTACACAAAATATGTCTGCTACAGAATATACATTGTCTATAACAAAGTACACACTAAAATACAAAGAACAAAAAATGCTGGTTTTACTGATAATAAAGAATGTGCATATTGGAAATATAATAATCATTATGGTAACAGTCAGACATACAGCTTTTCACTTCTTTTATAATAATAATAATAATAATAATAATGATAATGATAATAGAGTAGATGTTTTGATGTTTCACTTGCTAGATAACCTTGACATTCAATCTAATCTGGTATCAGGGGTTGGACTGTGCAGAGAAGAAACTAAATTGCACAGTGCGTAGTTTGCTACAGTGACATTGCACCCTGTAGACTTACTGCTGTTTTATAGATGGAGTGTAGATCTGTCACACTCCTGCTGCGTAAAATCTGCACTGATCTGAACTGAAAGAACTGGGTTGGGAGAAATGAGGTTTAACAAATAACAAACATTCCGAGTCTAGATCTCAGTAAGACTGCAGTAAGCAGCTAAACTTAAGTGTACTCGGTTATAAATTTTAGATTTAGTTACACTCTGACGATGTACAGTATATGAGATGTCTGTGTGTCTTTTAGTTCTTTTTCTCTCCATACTTGCCACAAACGCAATGACATCAAAGCATTTATTTTGATTTTTATTCAAATCTGCAAGAGAACCTCAATATCGCTCTTTTCAAAATGTTCTTTTTGGTTGATGATGCTGATAAGATACAATAATGATATATGTGCCAGTCAAATGTTTTGGAATACTTAGGTCACAGTTTTATATTATTATACTTATTCTAATATGTTATAATATCTACAGTAGTAGTACCAGCAAAGTTACTGGAATTTCAGTAGCAGATGCTTCACAAGCATGTAACCTAAGGATACTCACACCCACTCACTCATTCTTTATACCACTTATCCTGGGGTCACCTAAGGATACAAATAAGCTATTTAAAAACATTCTATTATTTAACAAAGAAAATTCAATCAGTTATATAGTAAAGATGATGCTTAAGATACTTATGGAAGTTCCTTCAATGTTTAGCTCTTTAGGATGAGGAACTTCATGATTTTTAGTTTCCATGTAACATGACAGACATAATTTTTTATATCATTAACTTATAAGAAATACAAACCTGATTCCAAAAAAGTTGGGACACTGTACAAATTGTGAATAAAAACAAAATGCAATGATGTGGAAGTTTCAAATTTCAATATTTTATTCAGAATACAACATAGATGACATATCAAATGTTTAAAC
>JAOVVB010000020.1:14814590-14826201 GCA_028570985.1 Heterobranchus longifilis | reverse complement strand
ACATTTAAGTGTGACAAACATGCAAAAGAATAAGAAATCAGGAAGGGGGCAAATAGTTTTTCACACCACTGTATGTTGGTTTTTAGGCCCTTCTGTTTTATTATCTGTAATTGGTGTCCGACATGTAAGGGCATATAGAACATACAGAATATACACAGTCTATGCATTTTATGTATTGTGTTAATGTATTTGATCAGAGGTTAGCACTGTCGCCTCGCACCTCTGCTCTGTGTAAGTGGAGTTTGCATGGTTTTCCCATGCTTGATGGGTTTCCTCCTGAGTACTCTGGTTTCCTCTGACACTACAAAGACATGCTGTGATAAGCTCCAGTCCCACATGATCCTACACTGGTATGGATAATAGGTTTAATCAGTATAAAAGAGAAAACAGAGAAATATGACTACTCATCGGTAACTCTGCTTTAGTATTATAAGACTGTTGTTGCAAAGACACTGATTACAGGCAAAAACTATTAAATGTACACACAATACAAAACAGACAGGAAACAGGATTTGTGATCTTGTATTCAAGTGTTCAACATGCCGTTTGTTTTCTGAATAGTAAGCATGATATGTAGAAAAGCTGCACTTGCCTTTAGTCAGCTCTTTTATTCAAACCACAAACTATGTCCAGCTCTAAGGTTTTTACTGTACATTGATTTATTAGTGTTTGCATACTCTACCCTACATACACGACTACTTCGAAATGATTGATTTTGCTTATCTTTATTACCCCTATGCATTTCACAAGTGACTTCACAATCTCTACCGATGATTTGTCTGTGGGCATGACATGACTGACAATGACAGACTGGATGATTCTATAGGCTGGACTAGAAAGAAATTAGCCCGAGCCTCTACTTGGTAGTATTCTAAGTATTTTTACCTAGCATTGGTAATGCTGTTGTTCTTTATTCTGCAAAACTGAAGAAATATTCCATGCATTAGTTGGCAAAAATTAAGTAATTATTTTATGTATTAAATGTTTGCAGCCCTGCTAGTTGATTGCAACATCAAAATTCACAAAGCTATATATTTATATTAGCTAAGACAGCTTTAAAAATAAATTTATAGACCTGTCAGTTTTCATGAACAGTTTATTAATGGGTCATGCTGTTCTGTGAAAATTACTATTAAATAATATGTTGCCTTGTAGATTTACAGCACAGCATGTACAATTAATCTTTTTTCCCTATAGACTTTCTGAGAATAGCTAAGTGTCATTTGAGTGCTATAATTTTCTCATCACACACTAACTGTTACCAGTATTTACATATTTAGAAAAATAACAAGTTGCCATGACTATCAACATGCATTCATACGAACAAACTGACACACCATTGAGAGGCAGAAAAATCACACAATTACTCTATAATATTCTGCAGTTACGCATATAATGAGATCAGACATCTTTAAAAAAAAGTAGCCCACTTCCTATTTCCTATCTCAAATAAATGGATTTAGTGTTGAGGGACTGATTTTATATACTCAGGAATGTGACTTTATACAATAAATGGGTATTAGGCCTAAAAGTCATAATTAAATCTGTTGTTGCAAATTTAATTTAGGAGAAAATAGTATCAGGTTTGTATAAGAAAGCAGCAGTCAGATATGATTTAAGAAAATACAGGAAATGTGATTAGTGCGTGATCTATTGGAAAGATAGTTGATATAGAAACATTTTTTTTAAGATGCTTTATTTTTATTTTGTATATTTGCCGAAGTAAAGATAGAGGTAAATATAAAAGATGGAAGAGAGGCTGGTGTAGAAATGGGTGTTTATAGCTGCTATAAATTTTGTGGATGTTCCAGATTATTAAGTGGAACTATACAATAATAAAAAAATAATAACGTTAGCATTATAAAAATGCTGTGTTATATGAAGAATAAAGCTTGTCATTTTAACTTGTATAAATGTAATTGCTTTCACTATGCCATAACTGTGACAGAATGTAATGTTATATATGCTGGATATACTGTATGTCAACATACCCATGTGGATATTTAGGACATTTACTGTAATCTGGTGGCAGCAGAATCCAGTACTGTAAATTAACAATCCATAACTGTAAAACTGGTAGCAGAGTAGAGTGCATTTACTGAAAGTACCTGTAAATGTGTTCAATTACAGCAAACACTATAATAAAACATGCAGCATAAAATAAAATATAATCCACTACATTTACCCATTTGCCCGATGCTTTCATTCAAAGCAAATTAAAACTGACACTCAATACATAATTGCATGATTTGGATTTCTTCTGTTGTTGTTGGTCTTCCGGCTGCTCCCAGCAAGGAGTTGCCACAGCGCACTATCTGGTCCGCACATACAAGCTTGGCACCGGATGACCTTCCTGTCGCAACCATCCCATTTTATCCGGGCTTGGGACCGGCATTGCATCAAGTCAAATGTTTAATTATGTAGCAGGTGTTTAAATTCAGAGGTCAGAAGTGGAGAATGTTGGAGACAGGTATCAAGACAGCACATGCACAGTCAGGAAGCACAACGAGAAGAAGGGAGAGAAACTGAGAGAGACAGAGAGTTTTAATATACTTTAAAGGCTCCTGTCAGCTAATACAAACTGAATACATTTGATACATAAGGAACTTGTAGGTATTTTTCTAAAAAGTAAAATGTAAGTAAAATTGTAAATGGAAGACTTCCACTTTTACTTAATTAAAAATGTATCTAAGCTATCTCTACTTTTATTCAAGAAAAGAATGTACTGTACATTGCCCACCTCTGCTGATATTTATTTAATCAAAAAGGGGTTTACAAATAATACATAAAAAAAAAAGATCCATTACTTTGAAAAAGTTAATACCAATCTCACTCCCACCTGAAACATTAGATATTCCAATATACAGGTGCATCTCAATAAATTAGAATATCATCGAAAAGTTGTTTTATTTTATTGTAATTCAATTAAAAAAGTTTAACTTGTATATTATATAGATTCACTACACACAGACTGATATATTCCAAGTGTTTATTTCTTTTAATTTTGCTTATGGCTTACAGCTAATGAAAACCTAAAATTCAGTATCTTAGAAAATTAGAATATTATGAAAAAGTTTAATATTGGAGATTCATGGTGTCACACTCTAATTAGCTAATTAACTAAAAACACCTGCAAAGGTGTCATGAGCCTTTAAATGGTCTCTCAGTCTGGTTCAATGTGCCACAAAAGGTCATTGCTAAAGAAGCTGGCTGTTTACAGTGTGCTGTATCCAAGCACATTAATGGAAACTTGAATGGAAGGAAAAAATGTTGTAGAAAAAGGTGCACAAGCAACAGGGATAACCGCAGCCTTAAACGGATTGTGAAACTAAGCCCATTTAAGAATTTGAGGGATATTCAACAGGAGTGGACAGCAGCTGGAGTCAATGCTTCAAGAGCAAGCACACAGACGTATCCAGGACATGGGCTACAACTGCATTCCTTGTGTCAAGCCACTCTTGAACCAGAGACAACGTCAGAGGTATCTTACTTGGGCTAAGGACAAAAAGGATTGGACTGTTGCTCAGTGGGCCAAAATCCTCTTTTCAGATAAAAATAAATTATTAATTTCATTTGAAAATCAAGATCTCTGTGTCTGAAGGAAGAGAGGAGAGGCTCAGAATCCAAGTTGCTTGAGGTCTAGTGTAAAGTTTGAGAACCATGGTATCCCTGGCCTTGATGAACCAGAAAACTCACCTAACCTAAATGGTTAGGAATAAGGATAAGGAAGATGCGAGGCATCAGCCCTGACAATGCAGTAGAGCTGAAGGCTGCTATCAAAGCAAACTGGTCTTCCATATTATGTCAGCAGTGCCACAGACTGTCAAGTCATAATCATCTAAATTAAAGGAAATAAACACTTGAAATATATCAATCTGTATAATGAGTTCACTTTTTGAATTGAATTATGGAAATAATACTTTTTGATGATATTCTAATTTATTGATATGCACCTGTACAGTGTATTTTCTTACATTGGTCTATAATCCTTGTTGTACAATCTTGTTGTATTGATTGTATAAATGATTATTTTATGTAATCAAATTTATTAATTTATAGCAGTGTTTACAGTGAAGTGTTTCTGTGTCCATCATTTATACAATCAATACAACAAGATTGTACATCAAGGATTATAGACCAATGTGGTGTAGGAGTTAATATACCTCCAGGGTCAAGGGCTTGTGTCTTTCGTTGAGGTCTGTGTTATTTGAATGTTCTACCTGTGCTTGGGGGGTTTTCTCTGGGTGCAACGGCTTCCTTCCACAGTCGCAAGACATGCAGATCAGACTAATTTCCAAATTTTATGTGTGCATCCTTGTGCCCCATGATGGAATCTCCTTGGATAGGCTCAAGGCCTCTTGTGACCCTGTACTTGATAAGCAGTATAGAGAATGGGTTATTGAGTGAGAATTTCTGTGTAAAACTGAACCTGAACACAAAAGAACATAAGTGTGTATTCTGTTCATAAGGTAGGTACAAATAAAAGGTATATGAAGTCAACTTTACTACAATGAAATGAAGCTTCAGAAACTTTCTCTAATATTTTGACACATTTGTGAATAATTCTAGTGTATAGAATATATATATAGTGTGTTTTATGTGGTCTTTGTTGTCCTACTTGGATAGATTTCTGTAAATTTATTAGGTTTTTTAGTTAGCTAGTTAGTTTGTTAATTTATGTTGTATGTAGCACCTAGGTCCTGGGGGAACATTGTTTCGTTTCATTGTGTACTGAACTGTATATAGTTGAAATGACAGTAAAAGTCTGCTCGACTTAACTTGTTTGAAGGATGCGCATGTGGATGTGTCCTTACTGAAGACAAAATTCAGTAAGAATACAGTTGAACCATGGCCAGATTGTGTCGTGGCCTAAGATCTATATGGATCAGTACAGGTGGTTGAAGTGAAACAAATTAAGCCTAACTCTATTTTTTGTTTTAAAATCTGTTGTATTTTTATGTTTCTTTTAGCATCAAACATTCTTCTATGGTCTATGTTTTAATTCTTTGTATTAAAATAATTAAACTATTTAGATTAAAGAAATGGGGGGAAATGCATTACTGCAAAAGCCTTCAAAGTGCCAAAAGATACAATTAAAAAATTGGTTCTTTATGTAACAACCTGAGCAGCAGCCTCATTCCCACTCTCGTCTGTTCCAACCTCTCAATATTCAGCATCACCAGTATACTAATCACCGGCTTGATGATGTGTCATCATCTGTACCGGTTTCTCACTGGTTCATGCCTTAAGTTAGAGGTTTTCAGGCTTGAATGATTGATAGTCACTATTTGACCCTTCCTCTGAAATGGTTAGGTACTGGACTGGACAGAAAATAAGAGTAAAAAAAGAGAGCATTGAGAATGATTCCTCAAGACTTAATTAAAAAATATAAGAAAGTCTGGCTCGTTGAAAGCAAAATTTGAAGAAAGGAAGGGTGGCTCAAGTTTTTTTTTTTTTGCACAGTACTGTAGCTGTTTATTGTTCAAACAAACAGTCAAAGGTTTTAGCCCAAATGGCAGGCAACATAATTTAAGCTTATACAATATATTTTAAGGTACATTAAATGCAATACATTTATTTAAACAGAACAATAATGAAATGATTTGTACACACTTAAAAAAGAGACCATAATGAGCTAGTTTTACTGTTTAGTTGACGCTCACAGTGCTATGCTAGATAGCATATCAGATTTCAAGATGGTTGAGTGTGTTGGTCAGTTGTGAGTGTGTAAACAAAGTAAGAGAAGTGATTTCACAGTCAGTCTGCCTAAAGATACCTAAAACTAAAACAATGAAGATCCTCACATGGTGAAGATCCCATTTTCAGCAAGTTGCTTTGGGAGTACCTGGGCTTCAAAACTTTACTTGTGATTGAGACATATATAGAACAGAAACTTTTTCTACTTCTATTACAGAAAAAAAAATGTTAGGTTAGAATTTCATAACGTGAAAGATTTTCCCAGGCGCCCACACATATTTCTATGTGTGTAAAACATCTCATAGACAACACGTACCATTCACTAAGACATCATCATTCTCCTGATAGTTGCAGCTGTTATTCATTCAACATTCACATCTATTACCAGCGTTGCTAGGCATGAAAATCTGGTAAAATGTTTCTTTCCCCTGAATCCTTCCTTCCTGCAATGTTTTCATCCTGTGTGAAGGAAATGGTATAAAAGAGGGAAAATGACATTTGGAATCCAGCCTAAGGACAAAATGCAGACGGAACAGCAGTCACCTAAATGGAGTTGTATAATAGTAGCAGTGTTATATGAATATGTCAGGATTTCAACAGTATATGACATGAAACAAATGCATTAATTGCAAATATGCCTTATCTATTTCAGAATCAAACTGTTTCCTGGATTAAGGAATGGGACTAAAATTCAACCTGCCAATAGTGTCTGTATCACATTAAGCTGACTGGACATATCTTATTAGGGAAGTGGGGTAAGGGAGTGGGGTAAGTTGTCACATTTGAAACTTTCTTTTTTTTTCTTTTTTCCTTTTTTAAATTTAAATCATATATGTGGGCTGGTAGCAGGTTTGGTGAATCTATTAAGTTTTTTATTTTTGTAAAATGAAACACACACACATATATAACACTCGTCCGACCTTCCTTAAACTTCTCTATCCTTTCATACACATGACATTCATTCTTCGTAACAAAACACTTTCTCGTCTTTAATAAATAATGGCACATAATGGCAAATATGGCTCTGGTAAATAATGGCACACACTTGTACCACACAAGTGCAGCATCCATCGCTTACGCCACAGTTACAATTGAACTAATGTAACACACTCACACCTGCACAGCAGTGGCTGGGAGGGCAGTAGCCTTGAATGGAAAGCACTGATAAGACAGTGCAACAGAAGTTTTAATATACAGTAACTGGACAATTTGTTTACTCACCCTCATATACCAATCAGCCATAACATTAAAGCTATTAACATTTTAATTAGGTTTTAGGTTTAGAAGCTCTGGCCCCTCAAGGTGTGACTTAGCTGGGCCTATGGGTGTCTGCTGTGGTGTCTGGAACAAGTATATGGGTTGTGTATTCTGGACTTTTGTCCAGCGCATCCTGTGGATGCTTGATCGGATTGGGTTCTGGGGAGTTTAAAAGTCACTTTGATTGTTGGGCCCCTCTGCGTGGTAGGCCATGGACCATTAGGTGTTCTGGTGCCAGCATTGCCTTTTACTGTGATTTGTGCTACATTGGCTAGTCTGTGGTATTGGGCTGCTTAGGCTATCCTTTGGTCCCTGCAGGCATGGATGAGCCTTGGGTACTCATGACCCCATCACTAGTTTGCTGGTGTATGGTTGGTGATCAATGCAGTTCCACCTGGTGGTGACGATAGTGTTATAGGTGGGTACTTCATGCAGCAAAAGTTAAATAAATTAAGTAATCTAAGGCATTCTAAATTAAACTATTTGTATTAGTCAGGACAGCACCTTAAATACACATCAACTGAACATTTTGTAAGCATGTTTGAAGGGGTTTGATTTTACTAGCCATTTACCAAATTTGACTTGCTCATGAGGACCTGTCTGATCACTTTGATTCATACACATTCTTTTGTACATTTCCATAATTTTCTTTTGATTCTGTAAAGTTGCTTTGCAACAATGACCATTGTTAAAGCACTATACAAATGAAATTGAATAGATGACATGCATTAACTATATGCTTTTTCTTTATACATTAAATACCTCCCAAAACTTACAAATCTAATATGAAGAGGTGCGGTCATATGCTTTCATGGCTCTTTCACATCAAATCAGCCTGAATATTCCCTTTTAGAAGTTTTGGTGCACGGCTTGCCCTTCTAAGCAATGAAAAAAGTCCAAAGTTCAAGGTTGAATCACATGGCTATCAATCAGTACATAAATATTGTCAGGAAACCACTTAGATGGGGACACAATTGCTGGTAAACCAAGTTGAGTTTACTTAAACACAAAGAAAATTAAGCATAGCTAAATCAGATTGGGAAACACAGCAGTCAGTCAAGCAGCAAGGCACATAATAGAAAGGAAGGCGAAATCAGAAAACAAAACTAGACCAAACACTTCAAGGCATTTGCAGTAATAAGGATGGTTAACAGCCGGATTACTAATGGGAGTGTATACTTCACAAAATCCTTCATTAGCTGAGTTCTATTTATGCACCCTGGTAATGGGTGCAGGTGTGTGCAAGTAGAACTCCATTAGATCTGGAACGGGTATGTTGGAAGTTGTAGTTTGCCCCCACCATGTTTGTATGCAGAGACAATCTTGTTGGTTCCACTGCTGCTGGTTGACGAATATTCTTTAGTTCCTGTGCTCTACCAAGGCTTCAGAAGAGGCTTTGACTGGGGCCCTTGTGATGTTTCAGATGTTGATATCATTGATGTCAGAAGGTGTCCAAGTCAGGTACATTGTTTCATCATGCTAATGTTTCCAAACTGCTCTGGTTATAAATGTGTATTCTCCTGTCATGTAGTGGAATTTGCTACATAGTTGTCATGTTCTTACAGTCGACATGAAGCAGGACAGGCAGCCCAGTAAGTTACCTTACTTTACTGCTCAGCAGTCAAATGGTTTACTTTGAGACAAAGGAGGGAGCGTTAATGCTACAACAGGTGTGCGTGTTCATGAAGAGCTTGATTAAAGTCTGGGTGGAGGATGGGGGAGCAGTGAGGGCTGATCCATAGATTTTAAATTCTCATGCACAAGCTCAGATACAGAAATTGTCTCCTGTACCATTAAATTATTAATACCACTAAGCATGTGCAGAGAAAGTGTCACCCCTGTAGCTTGTTGCTAACTTAGATGTTCAATTGTGTTACAACTGACCCCTCTGATCCCTATTTTTCCTTTAACAGTATAGTTAAGTGCACTTGGTGCGTGCATAAAAAGTCACCATATTTTCTGCTTCTGAACAAGCCCCAGCAAGTAATTAGCAACTTAATGCACTTCTTTAAGTGAAATCAAGGTGCATAAATTCAAAGCTTTTATCAGGTCGTTTGTCAAATAAGCACAATGTGATCAAATGGAAGTGTGTGTACTAAAATAGCCATTTTGTTAGAATTATGGCCAGGTGGAACTTTCATGTTGCTTGCTGCTGCAGTTGCTAATTAGTGCCTTTCACTAAAATCTCGCAAACAGTTAAGGAGCCAGATGTGCTATAAAAAATTTCTCAGGAGTTTTTTTTTTTTTTATCATCCCATTGTTTTTTTTGTTTTTTTTTAGCATCTCATTTGTTTGACAGCCTTATGCTATTTTTTCGATGCAATATTCTGTATGAGTGTGTTTTTCAAAAAAAATAAATAAATAAAAAAATATATATATATATATATATATATAATATAAAATATTACCATAATCATCATGCAGAGTATTCCCCAGGTAGTCCTCGAGGGACATTGCAGGCCATGCTCAGCATATCATTAATCTTTTTTTGATTTGTCTTTCAGCCATACACCAAGTACACTTCCTTAATTCCCTGAAGGAATACATTGGTGAAGTGATGAGACAGTAGGCTGAATTCTGTCTGCCACGATCTTCACGGTAAAATATCCAAAGCCTTGCTGGCTGACATTTGCTATAAACATCTGGCTTGCTCACTGATTTGTGGGGGATGGTGGTGATGAAATGGAAAGTTGCAAAGCATGTAAACGTGTGTGTGTGTGAGAGAGAGAGAGAGAGAGTTACTACTGCAGGAGTATAGTATGCTACAGATATCTTCTCTCTGTAAATGAAAAGTTACAGGCAATGTTCAAGGATGGAAATGACCAGAACAGACAAAGTGGTTTGAGGTTAAGGTGAGGATATGTGGATTTGTTGAAAGGGATTAAAGCTTGTTTGCTAACGTGGGTGTTCTGGCAGCTCAGGCAGTATCTGACAGCTACTTTGTCAATCCAAACAAGGGCAGAGATTCTGATTCACAGAAGTGGCTTTTTGTGTCAGCATTTATTGGAGAGATCATCAATCAGGTCTTTGTAAATTAGTGTTTAACCCTTAAGGAATCTCCCCTGAACAACTTTTAATATCAATCTTTATAATTACCGAGTGATCTTTAATTGCACCCAATATTTATCCATCCATCCATCCATCCATCCATCCACCATTTATACCACTTATCCTGTGTACTTGCACACACTTGCATACGCAGTCATACACTGAGGGCTATTTGGAAACACCAATCAAGGTACATCACATGTTTGTGGGAAAACTGAGGAAATTGAAGTACATGGAAACTCTAAAGTGTTTGACAGTGCTAACCACTAAGCCACCGTTAAATAGAAATTTCAAGGAAATTAAAGTAGACCGGTACAGTCCGGCACCATTAAAAAGATTCAGTGGCAGTACACAGTCCTGGAAAGACAGTAGAGCAGGTTCCTGCCAAAACCCACTTAAAAAAACATTTACAGAATATCTTTAAGCTTTACATTTTACGCTACTTGGGATTTAACCCCAGGACAGTTAGTTATCCGAGACTATTCTAAATTAGAATTAATGGAACTATACACAGTTCACATTTGAATGTTTCTCTTTAAAATACCCCTTCTCTACTTTTAAGTTAATTTATAGTATGATTGGTTTTAGATGAGGTAATATACAGACACAATATCTGGTTAAATCTATAACATTGAGTATAGTTATCACTGTTTTAAAAAGGTAATAATCAACATTAGAATGATAACTAATGTTTGTTACAGTAGGTAGCTTATTGATTAACTCCACAATTTTTGTTCTCACACCCAGACGAGACAGGAGGAGGGTGGTCCCCCTGTTGAGGTGACCAGAACTGGCTACCTGGGGAAACTAGGCTAACTTGCTGCTAATCTTCTCGCTCTGGCCTGCTGTTGTTGCTGTAGGCAGTTCAAACATACACGTCAGAGTTTTGAACTTCAGGAAATTCTATGTTCATGATGTTCTATTGTTCATGGAGAACCTCCTCCGACTCAGCGCTCAGCTTCAACCGGGATTCATCACTTTTATTTTGCCCACAAATTTTTTTAAATAGAACATTAGACAGCTTTAACATGGCAGTTCCAATAGCAAGCCATCCTAAATTCTCTATTGTTGGCTGTAAACACGAACACCAAACCCTTTTTACTCCCATCTTTTGAGGAAGCAAAGAAACAGTTATCATTTATATAGTGTGGATAATGTTAAACATTTCACATCAAACTGTTTTCTGAATGGAGAACAATTTTAAAGCTGGAGTTGCATCAGTACTGAAGCTCAAGAGTAAATTTGTTCTAACTGTGAGTCAACTTTAGATGCTGAAGATGAGTGTTGATATTTTTTAAAGTTTCTTTAAGGCTTGTTTGTTGAATGCAGTCACACTATGAGGCTATTGTTGCTAATGTACTGAACACTGAAGTAGGATGAATTTTTGGGTTAGTCACTTTGAGAAATATTCAAAATGTACCAGAAAATCTGTTTGAAACTTTTTGACACAATTTTGTCAGAGGTAATCTAAAACATGTGGGGAACAAAATCGTGTGTTTTTTCTGATTCATCGTGGATATGAGGGCTATTTGCCCAGATAGCACAGGTACGTCGCGGAGACGTCTGCTAAAGAGCGTATCATCTGGTAAACATCGCGTTCGTTTTTTTA
>JAOVVB010000020.1:14778821-14794593 GCA_028570985.1 Heterobranchus longifilis | reverse complement strand
CAATGTAGAAAGAAATAAAAATCAGGAACCATCATGGAGTTAGAAAGTGACCCCAAACTTTTGAACGGTAGTGTATACTTATATAAACAGCAAAAAAATGAGCTACTAAATAGTTTGCATAGTTTAATAGTACTTTATTCATTCCTTATGAGCATGAAGTGATCTAATGTAGAGAACAGCACAACTTACTATAATTCACTTGGTATGGGTTCGGTCTGAAACATTGCACACATATTACACACTGGAATCACCATTGTTTAAAATTTAAAACAAGTAAGAAATTAATTATATTTTTTTTACGCCATGACTTAGCACAAGCACAGCACGAATGACATAAGTTTTATTAAATTACCTTTTATATTGATGATTACGGACAATGTTTACGTATTCATTCTATAAGTATTAAAACTTGTAGCCTGTATAACATTACAGAGATAGAAAGTATTGACAGACCCGAAAACAATCAACACACCAGACTGATAACGATCAAGCAGTGCTCAATATTGGACAGAAATTGGGATAGAGCAAACAATGTGGCTCGTGGTGGTTGGTGTCTAAATCCGTTTTGCGTGATTGCTTTTGTGAATCAATACCCTGTGATGTAACCTTTATGAACGGAGTAATATGAAGTTGATGCAAACATGGCTATCCTGAAGAATTAAAGAACATCACTGCAGTCTTTTCTGTCTCATGCTTTTACTCTATTGGTGTCAAAATTAGCCCATGCTGAGGTAATTTATAACATTCAAACTTCACACTGGCTAAGTGTGTACTGCGAAAGATGTATTTAGATAGTGTTTAAACAGAATACTATACCCAATTCCCTATCCAACCCCTGATCAACTTGGTGTGTGGAACAAGAATTTGTACAATCTATACAGTGCACTAGCTTTTTACTCTATTTGAGAATGAACCCTGGAACAGTTAGTTATTAACTAGTTATTATTAGAAAGCTTGAAATGGCATTATTAGTTATCGTTATCTGCACATAATTTTATAAAACGTAAATATTCCACAGCATCATCTCATTTGTAACAGAGACACTGAATGAGTTAACATTAATTTTAGCAACTGCAACCAAATAGAGAAGTAATCACTTATACCGTTGTACACCGTGTGATGTATTCATATTGTAACACATAAAATTTCTGCAAATTAACATCCTTATTACCTTCTTTATCCATTTTCACATGCTTGTATCTTGTCCGAATAAGTCCACCACAACATACTGCATATGTAAATGTTCAGCAGAGCAGCAGCTAGCAATTGCTAGGTCGTTATGTTATCTGTGTGAAAAAACATCAGGTAATCCAGTAGGTAATCAGGTAATCTTTCTGCTTTTTTGAGGTCCACAATACACCTTGACCATAATTAATAACAAAAATACATAGTTTAACAGTACTTCAGTACTTCTGTTATGATTGACATTATGGTAGTCACATGACTGCTAAAGATCAATAGGCTACAAGAAATAAAATAGGGGAAACGCTCTGAAAATAAACTAGTCTAGTAAGAAATAAATTACTTGGGGAAGTTGTTAAGGTCCTCTTATGTTATAGTAGCTAGAAAAGGTCATTTTTTCTTGTTATGTTGTTGCAAAAATCCTCCATCCTGCAGACTTTCTCATGTGGGAAAACTTGATGTTACAGGTCGACCTCTGACTGTTAAATAAAGTTGATAGTGAAGAATCTTTAAAACTAACTTTAAAAGTTCCACTGTACAAGTCATAACATCATATTACAATATATACTGTATATATAAAATTATGATATTATATGATATTGGTATACCTTGTATGGTTGTGAAGTCCACCACAGAATACTGCATATGTAAATATGTTTATAGGAGAAGAACATGCATATATATGTGACTTGGCTGGACAAACAAGTATCAAGGAGCATATCTAAAATTTATATATATATTTATATTTATATATATATTCTACCAGTGATGATGAAATCTCTGAAACATTTTCTTAATATTTAATTATGTCCAATTAATTATTAATTAGAGTGGTTAAGTAACCAATTGTAGCTGACTACTTCATATAAGTCTTTGTCTATTTCCTGTGTGCTATACCTCTTTCTGCATTTTTTATCATTTGATCACTGTCTATATTTGAACCCATTTTAATATTATAACATTATAACATAATTTGTGCTGTCTACGAATTTGTTCAAAAAATTACTTGTTTTGCTGGCTTATATTGATGGTTTATTTTATGCACTGTAAAATGTAACTGTCCAAAAACATTGGTTTATATTTTGTCCAGTTTAATTTTTATGGATTGAATTTATACCCCATAATTAAATTTTTAAAATGATAGAGTCATGCACAATAATACATTATTAATTTAAGTACTAAACCATTATGTGGATAAACCCGGGAATATCCCTAATGTAGAACTTACAGTAACTGTACAAAATATACTCCTTTTTTCTGGGATTTGCAAATGGTGAATAATGATAGGGTGAAATAAATCTCTTAAATGAATTTATATATTAAACTGAGTGTGCTTGCAAAATCTTTTTATTAGGCGTTATCCTAGAATCATCACCAGAGCCCATGGCAGGAGTCAAAACACGGACAGGTGCAATGAGTGTAGGTAAATCCATAATCTAATATGAGGAGATGAGTTTAACAAGGAAATGAGGATAAGAGGCAGAGACACTTTAATACATGTAGATAGATATCTAGCGCAGTTGGACAGTGGTGCTAGTGAGTATGAGCCCCTTGAAATCTTAATATACTGCGCCCACAACCTTGAAAAAGCTGACATTTTTTTCATTATCATACCATTTTTAAGAGCCCCCTGTCATTAGGGGACCCTGGAATAATCCATATTTACATCCCCTATTTCCCCCTTTACTGCCTGCCTGCACATGGATATCGCATTATGTAGAAATTTAACAAGAAAAGAAGTCACACCGTCCGTGAGCTGCATTATTTCATTTTATATGTTTGCTAAAAATTAGCCTGCACCTATTAAGCAGATTATATGAGTTTGATAAAGGACATATAGATGGCAAACAAGTATGACCAATATTTATGAGTTAAAACACACAATATGTAGATATGTAAGTAACCATATGTAAGTAACATTTATAATAGGGTGCTCCCTGCCTACAAGAATATTTAAAACTCCTATCTATAATATTTGAAAAATGTCACATTTAAGGATCCTTAAACTTTTTAAGCAATAAATATTTTACAAATGTGGTTGTTAGAGCAGTCTGTCTGCTTAAATGTGCCTTTGTTAGTTAAGTATGATTGCCTTTCAGATTTTCATAACTCGCATAACTTTTGTCTAGCTATGTCACAGTGAAATGGAACTAAGTCAAACCAATTTAATTTGTAATCATATATCAACTGTCAAAGTGTTTGTGATGCACATGCGCCACAGTCAAAATGAAACATTTAAATGCAATTCTTTTGAATATGACTGAACAAGTTGCTTGGTCTGTCCACTGTGCTTTGATAAGCTTATTGATGTTAAGAGAACCAGTCAAATACACAAGCATGTTGTGTGTCAAAAGGGTCTCTGTTTATTAACAGCAAAAGACTGAGGTTTTATGTGTTTTTAAAATGATATTTCAATATGTGCTGGTGAAACACAGGAGAACAATAGAGTGGTACTGTATAGATGTCTGTCTACATTATATATATATATATATATATTTTTTTTTTTTTCCCTTTGAACTTTACTGTGAGAACTGAGATATATTTTTGAGAGAAACACAAGTTTAGGTCTGAAACAAATAATATTCAACAGGAATAAGGCTATTACTATAGGACAGAGAGCAGGGCATTTATGGCA
Source organism: Heterobranchus longifilis (assembly GCA_028570985.1). Classification (NCBI taxonomy): domain Eukaryota; kingdom Metazoa; phylum Chordata; class Actinopteri; order Siluriformes; family Clariidae; genus Heterobranchus; species Heterobranchus longifilis. Next base: position 14,790,776 of record JAOVVB010000020.1, on the reverse strand, counting down.
ATTTTCTTTAGCTACTATGGATTTTTATTACATTACATGAATCTTTGAGTTATTCATGATTAATTCATATATGAGAATGTAATGTTGTCAGAAAGGACAAATTCATATTGGGGTATGTCCAATATGTATGGAAATCTGTGACGATGACAAGCTGCATATAAACTAGTAACACAGATGCCTTTAAGGCTACTTGGAATTGGAGTCTTATCAGTTGTGACTAAACCCTTAAAAGCATGCATGCTTCTTAACAGTTCGTACAAAACTGCTAGCTGTTAGCAAACTGGCATTAGCATTATACAATTGTGCAAAATAATCTAAACATATTACAGCTACTACTATAATAACATAATTACTAAAATGTATACAGTGTTTAAAGTTACATTTTGCACACTAAAACCCCAAAATGTTGGTTGGGTATTCTGTCATAGATGTAGAGATGGAGGCTGGATATACTGTAGATGCAGACCTTTTTTAAAGATATCTATAAAAATACAAGCACAAAAAATTTAATACAAACATTTGAGCTCATTTTAAACCAGGATATAAACAGGAATAGTAAATACAGAACTCAAACACATAAAATGTAATCAATGTGATGTGTGATGGGAAATGTCATAAATGTTAATACATTGTACAAAAAGGCCATATTTAATCTATTTAAACGATGTTTTTAAAAACATGGATTAATATCACTATAAAGTGTCTTCGGTGTCCTCATTAGAATCAGCAAGTGATCATGAGCATATTGCAAAATAAAGAAATTCTGAGGATTTATTATAGATGACCAAACATGTAGACACGTCAGTACAATTATACGTCTCTTGACATGTGTTTCCCTTATCGTATACCATTTTCTTGGCTTGGATGTATCTATATGATTTTGTCATGTCCCACGTGTGTGTAATAGGTAGTGAAATGGCTCATAATGAAAATACTTTTCATATCCTCATGTTCTCAACAAAGTTTATCAATATAACAAATCATTTTGACTTTTTTTTATTTCTTTTACAAAATAAGAATAAACATTTTGTACATGTCCCTGAAAGTGATATCCACCCTGTCATTTTGGGGTAACTGCCCCTTTGAGAAACTGGCTGATGCAAACAGCGATATCAGGATCATAATTTTATCTTACTTTAATGGAGGGTAAAACTGTGTGTATATTAAGTATTTACACTTATATTGGAGTTAGAAGTTGTTGAGCTTAACATTTCCACCATGTCATAGTGAAATATTAATAAATATATGACATGTCCACCCTAAAATCAATCCTTCAATGACAGGGTGGATATGTACACATAGTTTTTTCCATCTTTTGGATTGATTTTTTATGACCAGACTTTTCCCATTAATTAAATTATATTTTGGAGAAAGGGACAATATGTTTGTTTAAAAATGTACATTTTACACAATCACTATGCGATGAAAATGTATTTACTCTTTGTCAATGACAGGGTGGACATATTTTGCGATTTGCTAGCTGTGCTTTGGGCACAAGGGGCACAAACATACAGTACACATATGCATGCACACACACACTACTGGCAATTTTGGAAGGGAAATTAACCTAATCTGTATGTCTGTGGACCATAGGAGGAACCTGGAGTACCCGGAGGAAAACCACCAAGCACAGGGAAAACATGCAAACTCCATGCCCACAGATCTGAGGTGGGAATCGAACCCAAAGCCTGAAGGTCAGTGTAAGGAGACATGTTTAATATTTTTAAGTTAAATATATTAACTTGTAACAACAAATATGTAAACCCATGAGAGTGAAAAAGTACTCATTTTATAGTCAGAGAGGTTGCTGTAGTGTTAGCAGCTAATTTAATGAATAAGTAATGTCTTCTGATAATTACCAATATATCAGCTGAACAAATATATCAGCTATATTGGGATTTTTACATGCAAAATATTGTTAAACTGTTTACATTTGTAGTTGTTCACGAATACTAAAACATTTTCGAGCCTATTTTTATTAATGTGCAGTCACAATTTAGTCTGTGATTCCTTCTCGAGTCAAACCATGCCGGCAAAAATAAATAAATGCTCCCAGCATAAAACAGCTACTGTTTTTCCTTCAATTTGCCACATGCACAACTAGTTATTGAAATATAGCAGATATTTCACACTTCCTTTTTTTCTTTTTTATGCCTGGGTGGTTTCCTATATATATGCAAATGGTCAAATAATTACAGACACACTCACCCACGTTTACTGGCTTTCTTGTCCCATGTAATTTTTTTACCAGAACACATCCCAATCCTTGTAGTAAATGTGATGCCAAACTCACATTTGATGAAAAGGTTTATGCTTCGGGGAATTTGCTTGTCCTGATGTAAAGACTTTGACATGCAGTCAATCCTGCACCATTTTACAATCGATTTGCTAAGAATAAAAACTGCTTGCTAAACCACTTTTGGCAAATTAAAGCCCTGTTGCCCTGAAATTTTTGGAATGGTTTTTATTTATTCAGAATTCAATTTGGCATCATGCTGTGCAGTTTTGTCTTTTTTGTCCTCTCCTCAGTGTATCTTCAGCTCAGCGCTTATTTGGCATGTTGAGGTAGAGGGGCATGGAAGCTCAGATAATTGGCCCAGTATGGCTTAAACCTCCAGAGGTGGGCTTTCAGTGGCACTGTTGTGCTGTAACCATGGGCAGCACCTTGGAGCAGAAGCTACAGCATGTTCACAGTAAACAAAGCAAGCTGAGTGTCCTCTGATAACTCTGATGACAGTTTATTTCAGTCCTTCTCTGTCTATAAAAGCTACACAGTAACTAAATAAAATGTGAAAAACACAACTGTATTATTTGGAATAATTATGTTTGCCTGCAAAGACACAGGAAGCATTGTATGTGTTTAAGGTGTGGCTGCTTAGTTATACATTTGAGTGAACTGGGCAACCAGTAAAGCCAAGGCTTCTTAACATATATTCTGATCAACATTTATATATATTTGTTGTTGCTGCTGTTTACACTGTTACCAAGGTTGTATGAATTGAACTACACTTTTCTATGACTCTTAAAAGAATCAGTAAAACAAAGTAATAAGCATATGTAGTGTAATCCCAGTCCCAAGCCTTATTAAGGAGATATACAGATCTATACTCATGATTATCAAGTTATCATGTATTTTATTATCACATCCCAAGCATGGATTTGCAGCTGAGTCCCAATTCAATACTGTAACCTTTATGTGCTGCATACATTAGCCCTGCTGGCACAGCAAGATTGCAAAGCCGATGCCACAAGCAACTTTAATGAATAAGTAATGCCTTGTGATAATTATTAGCACCTTAAATAACCCCAGGAAGCCTAACACAGATTTGAGTTTGAGGTGATATTTCAGTAAACATGTCAGACATGAAAATGCTTGAATAAATGTAGTTTAAATCTGTACACTGTGTTGTTAAACTGGTTTTCATGCAGATTTTGTTCTGAGACACTAACAACATGGATTATAAAACAGCAATAATGGTATCCTAGTACCTACAGTGGCATTTTACATGATGCCAATTTGTACGGTACTATGCAATTTAAAGTAAAGACTATTTAGTATAGTTGGTAATGTTTTAAATCTTGGAGATGCTTTTCAACTCATCAAAACTTATTTAATTTAACTTAAATTCTTTTTTACAAATGATGACAGCACACAAATGCACTTGCCAGTCTTGCCAAAACTGGGATTGTCAGTAAGTGCAAACAGAACTTGCTGACTTGGGTTTTAAATGTCTCAAATTCACAGCATCCCTAACTTAACTCCTTTTGCCCCAACATTATCCCTGAACCATCCCCATGTGCTACAAACCATTACCCATCCCATCCCTATGTTGCTCAATCTCTTACCACATTTCCATGTCCCCAAGTGCTTCCTTTCCTAGCCCAATTTTACATAAAAAAAAGCCTTACGCATTACATCCCTGTCCATTAGTGATGGGAAGTTTGAATCATTTTAGTGACTCGGTTCTTTGAATCTGGTTCATCAAAATGAACGAATCTTTTTTTGAGTCATTTCGTTCATTTCATTCTTTTGATCAAAAATAAACTAAAATGTTGCATTTTCAATAAAAAAAGAACCCCAATACACAAATTTTGGCTATAGTTCCAGTAATGAAAATATTACAATGCAGATAAGGACATATTATAATAAACAGAAAGAGTAGCTCACCTCTCATATCTTCCAGTCTGAATCGTTCTTTTGAGTCTATTGCACTGCATAGCGTCTATGGGAGTCACGTGGGAAAGGAACGACTCGGGACTAGAAGATTTGTTGAGAACCGTTCAATTCTGTTTCCTGTGTACCGCATTGCAGAGCGTCTATGGGAGTCACGTGACAAAAGGGCGAACAACTCGGGACTTGAAGACTCATTGAGGAGAACTGTTCAATTCTGTTTCCTGTGTACTGCACTGCATAGCGTCTATGGGAGGCACGTGACTAAAGAATGAATGACTCGGAGTAGAAGAGTCATTGAGAGAATCACTCAATTCTGTTTCCTGTACATAACCTACGGAGATTTTGTGATGATTTGCGCATGCGCGCCCGGTAGAAAATGAACGAATCACTCTCCGAGACTACTCATTCTTCTGAGTCACGTTAAAGATTCGTTAAAAAGAACAAACCGTTCATGAACGACCCATCACTACTGTCCATTCCATCATTATCCCTATCTATTTTTTCTCATGAAAGGAGACTTTAATTTTACTGCAAAGGGCCATAGTGGCTAAAGACTTTCATTCCAGCAACATACAGTGCCTTGCAAATGTGTTCATAACCCGCAAACTTTTCTCCCCCTAATTTAGTCGTATCCAATTCCTTCCCATCACTAGAGGGCTCCCACATTAAGGCTAAGGAGGGCCCTCCGAACCACGTGACGCAGGAGATTGTATCTTTTTGCTTGCTCACGCACGCACCGTTGGGGGCAGTGTACACACTTGGAGGACAAAATATCTATCGGCTGTTCTATCCGCTCCTTCTGTGGAAAGACTTCTGCTTGCAGACGCCCCTGATTGGCTGTAGAGCCGCGATTAATATCAGAGCACAAAGTACCTCTCATTCCTCTCCTCTGAGGGGGCTCGGCCGATCAGACCTCCGGCTGCCAGAGGTTACAGCATGACCCAAGAATCGAACTCGCGTTCTCCAGATGATAGGGCGAGCACTTTACCAGTGCGCCACTCGGAGGCCCTGACCTGTAAACTTTTTCACATTTTTTCATGTTACAAATGAAAATGTGATGGACCAACACAAAGTGGAACATACTATAATTGTGAAGTGGAAGGAAAATTATAAGTGTTTTTCAAAAATCTTTTTTGTTCTTTTACAAATAAAAATCTGAAAAGTGTGTTGTGCATTTTTATTCAGCCCCCTTTACTCTGAAACCCCCAAATAAAATCTAGTGGAACTAATTGCCTTCAGAAGTCACCTAATTCTGTAACACCTGTTTGTGCTAGCATTATGACAAATTCGTAAATAAAGTCCAAAAAAACTGAGGTGGGAGAGCGCTTCCACAAACTGGCCTTTATGGAAGACTGGCAAGAATAAAGCCATTTTTGAAAGAAAGCCATGAGAAGTCTCATTTGAAGTTTGTGACAAGCCATCTCTTAGAAGAAAACCTTTTAGAGTCTGCAAAAGACTTGAAAATTGGGCAGAGGTTCACCTCCAGCAGGACAATGACTCTAAGCACACATAGAACTACAATGGAATGGTATAGATCAAAGTATATTCATGTGTTAGAATGGCTAAATGTTCGGTTAAATGTCCATAACTAAATCTAATTAAAAATCTGTGGAAAGACTTGAAAATTGCTGTTCACAGATGCACTCCATCCAATCTGACTAAGCCTGAGCTATTCTGCAAAGAAGAATGGTCAAAATTTTTCACTCTCTAGATGTGCAACGCTGGTAGAGGCATACCCTAAAAGACTTGTGCATGGCCCAAGACTGCAGCTGTAATTGCCCCAAAATGTGGAATTGCTTAGTATTGACTTACAGGGGCTAAATATAAATACACTTTTCAGATTTTTATTTGTAAAAAAAATTTGAAAACCATACAGAATTTTCCTTCCCCTTCACAATTATGTGCCACCTCATGTTGGTCTATCATATAAATTCCCAATAATATACAGTACATTATATTTGTAGCATGACAAAATGTGGAAAAGTTCAAGGGGTATGAATTCATTTGCAAGGCACTGTAGGTGGCACATTTGATACGTGATTGGAGACCAAGAAGAGCTGCCTAAATTAGTGGAATCCAGCACATAGATCCTCTATGGATAAGATTAAAGACCACTACCTTAACCTTTTACTCATCCTATGGCCACGTGCCTTAAATCATGACAAACCCCTCCCAAGGTGTGTCAAACTCTTACTACCCTTTCCAGAACATAGTTATGTGCTATGCCAAAACAATCTTTGTGGCCCAATCTCCATGTGGCCCAATATGTTTTACCAATTCCCTATTTTCCCCAACAATGCCCCACTCCATGTTCATGTGCCTCAAGCCATCCCCATATACTCCATTATTGTCCTAATTACATCTTTTTGTGCTTCAGTGTCAATCCATGCCATCTACCATGTGATTTAACAGACACCTCATGTAGCCCAACAATGGAATTTTGTTATCCCCATATACCACAATACATAACCTAATCCCTGCCCTATCTGCATGTATACCAAAACATCCTCACAACATCTTCATGTGCTCTAATAGCATGCTAAACCAATCTGCCTGAATTTCAAAACCTAATCTCCATGCACCCAAAACCATCCTGTTATCTGATCCCTCTAGTTCAGAGTCTGTTCATAACTATCTATGACAGAAATAGCTAAGCTCATAATTGTATATGTTTGAGATATCAGCCACAGAGCTGGTACCACTATAATTAAAAGTAATCAGTAGTGATTCAAAAACTGTAGACAAATTTACTTTGTAGAGGATGTCCACTTGTTGCAAATGTTTACGCTATATTGTAATTTAATAATTAAAACTTTACTTAAGGTCAACTTAAAAGTAAAACAATGTCTTCATGACAACAAATAAAAACCAACATGAATATTTATAATATAATATAATTTAACTGTAGCCAGCTGTCATATAGACTTATTATACATTTTTTTGCAATGTTACACCTGAGTCAAGGTTTTGTTGTAAGACATACTGATCACATTTCAGCATACCAAATTACTTAAATAATGGCTTACTGTACTTCTCATACAGTCAGGTCCATAAAGTATTTGGACAGTGACAAAAGTTTTTATTTTTCCCTGGTACACCACGTCAGTACATTTGAAATTAAGTAATCGGATGTGTGGATCAGTGTTGACTTTTAGCTGCAATTCAAGGTGTTTTAAAAATTACATTACCCATTTAGAGATTATAGCAAATTCCCTCCATTTCCACAGGCTCAACAGTAATTCGACTGACTAACATAGCCAGTAATATTTGGAAAATTTTTTATCCAAAACTTTGCAGTCATTGTCTGCCTTGGACATCAAAAAACGTTTGCTTCTCCCTTGAGGTGATTTGACATGCCATTTCATTCCAGTTTTTTGCTTTTGGTCACTTTTGTAGTCCATTTTGAGCCATTATCCATCTGTTCTATAAAGCGCTGTTCAAATTAGTTTTGCTGCATTTGACTCAATCTTAGCAGAAAGTAAATCTCTACACATTTCAGAATTCATCCTCCTTCTTTTATCAGCGGTGACATTGTCAATAAATACCATTTACCCACTTCCACTGGAGGCCATACATTCTCATGCCTTCCACCGTGTTTGACAGGTGATGTAGAATTATTTTGAGAAGGAGCCCTTCCTTCTCTTCTCCATATTCTTCCAATCATTCCAGTAAAGTTAACATTTCTTACAGGGTTCGGCACTAGGTATAAACAGAAGAACAGTATGCGGCCCATTTGTCCCCAGAAGGATGAATTGTGGCTTACAAAATCAAGTGCGGAAGTGGGGCAGATGAAGACGTGCAGGGAATTCTTGTGTGAAACAATGTGGAATAGCCGAGCAGAATTAAAGGAGCTTGGATGATTAGAGGCAAGTCACCATTAATTTAAAGTATGCAAATTTGTAACTCAACCTCAGGATATATTCCCTTTCCTTAAAACCCAAGTGCCTTCTCTTCTGTGTTCTCAGTATAAGTGCTCTCTCTCAATCCAAAGTCTCATGAATTTATTCCCCTCTCTAAAATTAAAGGTGTCACCTTTAAGTAACCATGTATTTGGCTAGTTATAAAGTATCATGCATGTGGCCACACTGTCGCCTGAGAAGACATGCTTGGACCTAAACTGTTTTGTTTCTTCAGCCCCCTCTTTGGACTGCCTATTGAGAGTTCCCATTAACAGCTTTCAAATGCAAATTAAACACTTGATAATTCTGCCAGACCCTTTATCTTCTTAATTTGTGATAAAATAAGTAGTAAGCAGGGTACATAGCTTTATCAGCCAAAGACTTCCTAATTGGTTCATAAATGGTTACTGCAATATTTTTCTTCAACTCTATGGGTTCAAGATGAAATCTACACTTGAAATTGCATGTTGATTGTTTCATTTCAAATCCATAGTGGTGGTGTACAGGGAAAAAAATACAAGAATCATGCGATCGTGTAACACCTTTTACATCATGAGGGTTATCACAGTTATAAAATACATTTGGTAAACCAGAAAATAATTTAACTCTAATGAAATTCTAGTCTAATTTAATGTCATGTCTAATTTAATGACTATTAAGTACGGAGAGTTAAATTTTATTCATTTATATATAAATCACCTTAATAATAAGTCATTCTGACTGTTTTAAACTTGTAAAAATATATATATTTTTTAGGATATGAGCTTTAAATGTCATAATGAAACCTTATGTCAAGAAAAATACATGTTGCTATAGTAATTTCTTTGTGACAGCAATTGACTATTGAATTTATTCAATATTATTCATGTTTCTAAAAAAAAAACTAAACTAAATTTTTATTAAACATATCAAAGTGTAAGAACAGTATAATTATTAGTTTTATCTTATTTTCTATATAAAGCAAGGTTTAGAAATGCAGTGCCAGACTGAGCACAGTCAGAATTGTCACTATCTGTCGGGTACAGAAGCTTTTTTTTTTTGTTATTAGGTGACTTCAGTGTGAGACCAACATTGATGTTTCTATCATCTCTCTGAATCACTTTAAAAAATGCTGTGAAGTTTTGCTGAATGCTTTAAAAACATGGCTATATTCTCAGGTTTCACTTGCTAGTTGCTACTATTGTTATGCTAATAGGGCTAACGAGGCAGGATATAGCTTGTTAGCTACAGTATGACAGTTGCTGCAAATAACTCAAGCATCCATACCCTTTGGATGTTTAATATGATATGTTAGCCAGCTTGCCATCATCTTGAACACTCCACAGTGATTTTGTGTTAGTGATTAGCTACTGGCTGTCAGCTCAGTTTTAGGTTTGCTCTGTGCCAATTCACAGATCCGTTGAAGCATACTGTAGCAAATTCTGGTTCGGGACAGGTGCGGAAAACATGTACACACATTTACTTTTGAAGTGATAAACGTATGTAGTGCAGGCAGTCAAACCCTTAAGAAAAATGTGGCTTGCACTAGAACAATAGAGTTAGAATATAGGAGAACAGTTTAGAAATACTGATGTAAAAAAGTGCTGATCCTTTGTCTAGTTAAGTCACAAAATTAAGTGTCTTTAGTGCATTTTTAAACCCGAGTATTGATCTCAGGACAGCCATTTGGTCTCCATTGCAAGGTACACCGCACTAAAAAAAAAGGCTAATAATCGAATATAATGTGCATGCAACTAAATATTTTATTTACGATTTCTCAATAATTTGTAGTTATTATACTCAACAGTGTTCCCCAGACAGGGGTGTCTTTGCTATGCTTACAGTATTTTAGGTTCTCCCTGATCCAACACTCCTATGCTAATCAAGGAAAAAGTATATTAATTGTGTTTGATCAGATGTACTAAAGGACAAATAAATAAATAAATAAATAAATAAAATGAATGTGCAGAAAAGACTTATGATATCAGAACTGGAAACTACTGACTCATGAAAAAGCAATAAAGAATTCCTCTGCAGATGTTTGCTGCCATCTATTGTTCACAAAGTACATTTTTCTCCTTAGCTTATATTATCCTTAGCAGGATCAATTCATCATTTCCTTTCATGGACCAAGAGCTTTGGGTCAATGACAAAGGAAAGAAATTAACACAGTCCTTCTCCCTTTCATTAAAGTGAAACTTTTTTCCTACTCATGCATGCATAATTGTACATAATAAAACATAATATTACACAGGATTGCAAAGGGTTAAAGGGGGCTGGGGAATGTTAGAGAGAAAAAAATCGCCCCATGAATTGTGCCCAGTCTGATTAGTAAAGCTGCACTTGCAATGACAAAGCTCTAATAAAGAGAACAAGAAAGGAATTTTGCTGCTTGAGCAATAAGTGTTTTTTAAAGCTTGCTTTGTTCAAAACGTCTCCACCTTATGGTTAATAGAGAGTACTGCAAGAAGGGCAATTAGCACTAGTATCACAGTAATGTGCTTAAAAAACAACAACACACACACCTGTTTTAACCCTGGTCCTGCAGGATCTCCTGCCCTGCATATTTTAATGTTTTCCCTGCTCTATCACACCCACTTCAATTAAGGGAAGGCTGTTAATGAGCTGAAAACACAAGAATGTGAAGGTGGTCTTCCAGGACTGGAGGTGAGAATCACTGGTTTAAAAGGTACTTTGTACTGTATTTTAATATTTTGTTTAAAATATGTTGTTTAAAATATTAAACTATCTACAGTACTGTGTAAAAGTCTCACCATATTATGTTTAAAATATTTTGTTTAAAATATTAAACAAACTATCTACAGTACTGTGTACACCATATTATCTTTAGTACAAATTTTGTTATACATGATTATCATGCTTGCATTATTATATACAAAACCAAACACTATTTTTAAACAGAACTTCCATTAATTTAATAAATTAATTCAAATTAATAAATGAACAACATTACAAAAGAATATTTGCATGCCTGTAAATAAGAACATATCACGTAACAGACCAGTTTTCAGATGGAAACAAAAAAACCTAATGTAGGTTTCTGGGTTTTGCATGACAGTAGAAAGGAACGGGAGGGACAAAGTTACCGGAAGAACTCCTGGCATATAAAGCTAACAGCTCTCAAAACTGTATCGAACTCCACTAATTATTTTTAAGCAAGTTTTCATACCCAATAGTGACTATTTTATTACACTTTAGTGCTCTTTATAGAAGTTTCTTTCATGTAGAAATGTTTTTCTAAGGCATATTTTCTTGTGGCATTGTTTTTGTATATACCCAAGACATTTGAACAGTACTGTAAGTAAAGCAGCTGTTTTACTGAGCGTGCTGAAGCCTGAGTTCTTCTGATAACTTTTGCATACTTGCTCTTTTCTATCTTCATGGAACCTACATTAGGTTTTTAGTTTCCATCTGATAATCATGTAATGTGTTGCTTTCTTTACAGGTTTTCCTCCAAGATTTTGATATTTTGATAACACAGAAAATAGCTCTATCAGAAAAAGATGCAAAACTACACAATAATGTTAATAGAATGTTAATGTTAATGTAAAATACAAAAAGGCACATTACACCAACCCATTGTTGCCCATTTTTCTAATCATGCCTCTAAGTGTTTAATTCCCTACCTCAAATTAAAAAATGATTACTATTTTAGAATACAATGTGGAGATGGGGAGTAATATACCTCAATACCTGTAAATATACCTGTGAAAATTACAGGCCTCTTTAATCTTTTTAAGTGGAAGAACTTTTTTGCTCCACTGTATGTATATATACTGTATGTGTGTATATGTATGTGTGTATATATATGTATATATATATACATATACATAATTATATATATATATATATACATACATAGATGTGTGTGTGTGTGTATAT
>JAOVVB010000020.1:14749546-14761479 GCA_028570985.1 Heterobranchus longifilis | reverse complement strand
ACGATTACCCGCAATTCCGCAGCGCAATAAAGCGAAAAACCGTTGGCTCAGTTGTGATCATGTGACGCTTGGCGTCAAAAAAAGAAGCGCATGCGTGATACATGATAAGCACATGTAAACCAAGACTTGCTCGTTTTTCAAGTCAAATTTTTTACAAATCTTTGCTCGTCTTGCGGAACACTCGCAAACCACGTTACTCGTAATCCGAGGATTCACTGTAATGGCTTTGTGTTCTCTGTGCTTGGGCGATTTCAGAGATTAGACACACTCTAAAAATGTTTGTTTATATTTGATCTATCTGAATTTATGGTCACTAATAGGCTTTCATTCTGAAGTTTTTGATTGCAAAGTATTAATTTTGTTTTGATTTCAACATATTATCTATATGCAGTTTAATTAGACAGAAGTTTTCCCATTATTCATTCATTATTCAGGATAATGTTGTCCCATTATTCTACATTTACGTGAGTATTGAGACTCTTGCAATGTTAGAACGCCTGCGATTGAGAAAATAATTTTCTCAAATGATACTCCTATCATTTGTCCTTGAAATGATTTTACAACTTGTTTGGAAGCCACTTATGCCTTCATTGGACATAGTTAGGAAAGGCACACACCTGTCTATATAAGGTGTTACCATTGATGGCGCATGTCAAAGTGAAAACAAAGCCACAAGTTTGAGAGAATTATTATCTGTAGACCTGCGAGACAAGGTTTTGTCAGGACACAGATCTGGGGAGGGATACTAGAAACAAGAAAGGATACAAGAAATGTACTTGCAGCATTGAAAGTGCCCAAGAGCATGGTAGCCCCCATCATTCTCAAATTGAAGAGATTTGGGACAACCAACAGTCTTACCGGATATGGCTACCCAACCAAACTAAGTAATTGGGGATGAAGGGCCTTGGTCAGAGAGGGAGAGACTGTACAGAATGACAACCATCATTGCAGCACTCCACCAATCAGATCTTTATGGTAGAGTGGCCTGACAGAAGCCATTCCTTACTAAAAAGGCACATGACGGCCTGCTGGGAGTTTGCCAAAAAACACTTGAAGGACTCTCAGACCATAAGAAACAAAACCCTCCGGTCCGATGACACAAAGACTGAACTATTTGGAATCAGGAAATCAGGCACTGAGCATTACATCATTAAAACCATCCCTACAGTCAGACACGGTGGTGGCAGCATCATGCTGTGGGGATGTTTCTCTGGGGATAGGGAGACTAGTCCGAATAGAGGGAAAAATGGATGCAGAGATATTAAAAGATATCCTGAGTTCCTGAGTGCTCAAGATCTCAGGCTGGGTGAAACATAACAACATTTGGAAAACCTTATATATGTTTATTTTTAAAAGGTTAATATTAAAATTCTGTACTATTTATGATTTTTTTTAAAACAACCTTAGTTAATATTTCTGTGCTCTTTTGCTGAAGTCTAAATACAGTTATTTATGACTTCTCTTTCCCTGTGCTACAGGGAAATCTTTCCAAATTCTCACAGAAACAGAGAGAAGAAATACAAACAAGACTTCCCAGAGTACTTCCTCATTCCTCGGTAAGGCTAATCTTTCACTCCCAGCACTGATTGATTGCTTCACTGCTGCCGGTACCAGAAAGTAGAAATATATCATATGAATGTTTGGCATGCCATTATTCCACTTTATCATAATATGTACTTCTGGCTTGCCATAACTCATACGCATGGCCTGGTAGCAGCGCAGCTAGGAATAGAAGCCATGACAACTTCCCTATGCATGATAAATGTTTGAATAAGCTCTAACAACTTTCTTCCGTTTTGGCATAATCTTTCGTAATGCTCAGAAGAGAGAAATCAGCTTTTTCATAATTTTCGTGCTTGCTTTAGATTTGGATTGTGAAATGATTTCATTGTGCCATTGCTGACAAACGTCTAGTTCTACATTGACTTTATTGTAACAGAAGGATTTTCCAAGTGGACCTTATTGGATGAATATCAGAGTAAAGTGAATGAATACACTTTGAGCAGTCCTGAAAAAACAAGCTGTGAAGTGGCATTATTCAGGTAAGCATCAAATTAACAAATTCACATTGTCTTTATTTAGCCAAATATTTGTATTTAAACCTAAATCAGAAAAAAATAAAAAATAATGTTCAGTAAAACCAGTCTATGTCCAAAACATAAAATCTCCAAACATAAAAGTCCTAAGTCATGACTACCATTACCAATCAGCAATCTTAAAGGTTGCATTTTAAAATGAAGTAATATTAAAATATATATGTTTTTTTTTCAAACATCAAAGTAATAAAATGGTTTTGTATTATTATTATTATTATTATTATTATTATTATTAAAAATATTACAGCACTGTATATGTCATGAGTATAAATTATTAATGGTTGTTTAAATTCTGTTTATTTTAATGCAAAGATTACCTGTGATCATTCTGCATGCTTGCTAATTAATAAGCCATGCCTTACAATACATGATCATTTTCTATGCATTGTCATTTACAAATTAGCAACAGATCCTTTAAGTTAAACTCCTGTCTGGACCACCATGAATTGAACATGTTAATTGGTCCAGCACATCCCACAGCGCACATACTGGTATTATCTAGCCAGAGTGGGGCATTGCCCACCCCTGACCATAATTAAAACCACTGGTTCTCAAATCAGTTTGAGATCTGGAGAATTTGGAGACCAAGAAATTTTGGACTTGTCATGTTCAAATCAGTGTGACAATATGCATTATCCTGCTAAGAAAGGTCCTTCTTTTCAAAGCTGGTTCTTTGAAAAGAAGGAGGTGCGCAATGCCCCACTCTGGCTAGATAATACCAGTATGAGGTTAAGTAAACCAGTCCTGCCTTGTCCTGAAGGACCCCCTGCCCTACATTTTATTGTTTTCTCTATGCTCCCGGCACACCTGGTGTAACTAATCAGCTAATTAAGAAGCTTTTCTAAATAAAAGATGGTGCAGCAGAGCAGAGAAAGCACAAAAAAATGTGTAGGGCAAGGGGACCTCCAGGACCAGATTTGGGAATCACTGATGCAAACAATCATTGTCATTTCATTATCATGTCTAAGAGTCTGAGGATATGTTAAATGTTGTGATATCAGCTAGTGTGTGTGTGTGTGTTCATAAGGTCTGCCAAATACAGCCTTAAATAAATGGTCTGTCACTTTTGAGTGAAAAATTTCAGGCACACGGATTAGGTTTCACTTGCTCAAATTCTGTCTTTTTCTCTCAGGCATGCTCAAATTGTATTTTGGCTCGCACAAATCCTTACACTTTCTTAACATCTCTCAGTTGAAGATGATAGCTGGATGTATTTTAACTTGCTGTATTCTTTGCCAATCAAAACCAGTCAATCAGAATTGGCCTTCTTCCAGTCTCTGATTGGTTTGATTTTCTCGTCAGGCTGTATAAGCTTGTCTGAGATCTTGATGAGAGGAGAGAGGGTTTTTCCTAAGCAAAAAACCATTGAAAATTGATTGAAATTGTTTAAATGAAAATAGATTGGTATTGTAAGCTCGTATTTCCCCATAAAAAAATAAACTATTGCCCCTCTGTTTAATTAATCGTGGTGTGACCCTGCTGCCGGTAGCGAGTATTATTGCCATGAAATAACATCCATTTGAACACCAGAATGCCTAGATTTCCCAGCAGACTGTAGCCCAAAGCAGAACACACATGCACTTGGCTGTCCACATGCTGTAAAAAAAAACAAAAAACAAAAACATGATTCATCAGACCAGGCCACCTTCTTTCTTTGGCCTATGTTCTCATACTCACATGTCCATTGTAGGCACTTTCCTAACCGCTCAGATCCTTACGATTGCACGTTTTTCCTGCTTCCAAAAAAAAAAAAAAAAAAAAAAACATCTTTAAGAAATGATTGTTTACGTGCTGCCTAATATGTTCCATCCCCGGACAGGTGCCATTGTAATGAAATCATCAAAGTAATTCACTTCACCTGTCTGTGGTTTAAATGTTATGACTGATTGGTGTAGATGGTGTATTGGTGTAAGCACATTTATTTTGAAAGTGAATTGTTATTTAAGAAAGCCATATAATTGTAGATAAGATGGAGCTTTCTATAAGGACCCCCCTGTGTCTAGTAGCATCTATGGAAGAAGTCTTCTGCTCAACTGATTGCTGTAACAATCAGTAATTGTAGAGATAGCGATAGTCATCCCTTTATAAAAAAAAATAAGAATCAGTGACAAATGTATGCAGTGTAAGAGAAATAAAAATGTTATTTGCTATTTAAGGAAAATGTTCATCTTCTGAGTGGAAATCCTAAATAATTTATACATACAGGCTTCTATTTTAATACAATTTTATTCTGGAAACATATAAAATTGTATCTTTCTTTTTAGGTCACAGGCATTTGTATAAACATTTCACTGTATATCATACTGTGTATTGCTGTTGTTGTGACCAATTCAATTTGAATTTGAACAGTAATGCAGCGTGCTACCAGAACTCCACTACAGGGTAGTACCACCGTGACTTCACCTCACATCTCATTTTGATTAATTTCCTGCACCAGCATGCCATTTCATAAATAGTAATGTGTAATAAAAGCTTGTGTAAAAGTAATGTGTAATCAAACTTTAGCTAACTTTGTACTGTTAACTTGTATATTGAGTTATTAAAACCAGTTTAATTAGAAAGCCATGTAACACTAAGAGTAAACTATTGTTTGAGGTCATATGATAAAGTTTACAATTGGATGATAAAATTTAAGCCCATAGCCTTGTTGACTGAAGGGCACCACTCAAAATAAAGACCTGCACAGTCGTACTTCAGAACTTTAGACGGCTTGGAAAGCACAAGTATCTTCAAATGGTGAAGCAGGTATTCAATCAATTTTGTGAATAGCCTCATCATCCACATACCTTTCACCGTTATAACAGGGTTTAGCAAAATAACCATTGTTGTGTATGAAGTTGGAGTGTTGGAGCACCTCTTTGTGGCACTGGCTCTCTGTCAGTCTACACCTACAGCTGTAAACCAAGTAATTCTTGTCCATTGAAAAGTCCCACATACCCTTCTTAATGCACAGGTCGGGAGTGCGGTGACACTGCTCAGCACCCACACTGTCAACCTGTCCACTTTTGTGTCCATCATTGCATGCTTTCTCCTGGAAATTGAAATTCAGGAAAAAAGAACACACATCTCTTTGCCAGGCACACGGCTAATCCATGTCCGTTCCAGTTCTGGCTAAAACGTCAAGAGCCAGCACTGGAGTATCTAAGCAGAATTGAACATCAACCAGGGCTCATGGGTTGTTTTGACACACATACAACAAAACAGTGTTGCATTTATTATTTTTTTTTTTTACAGCATTCTCTCATTCTAGACTTTAAGCTTATTCAGATTTCATTGAAGGCAAAAAGCAGCATGGATTAGCATGCGCATATCATAAGTATATGAGACAATAAATAAAGGACGAGAAGAATCCTTAATAAGAGAGATCTAAGTAATGAAAGCCAATCCTGCTTGCATTTCAGATATTAATATTGACCTGTATTTTAGTGATCAAGAGGCCTTAGAAAAGGTCATAAATTAAGGGAGGATTATAATGAAGAGCTGGGATTTTGTAGATAAACCAATCTTAATAAGAAATAATCCAGGTACTGATGTTATGCTTGTCAAAGGAAATTTTTGAGTTGCCCTGAAATCTGAAAAATCCTCTTATCTGTTCATGATACTGTAAGTGACAGCATTTCCCATCATTCAGGTAATAACTCAGGAAGGGTGGAAATACAGTATACAGTACATGCATTCACTTAGTCAACCAGCAACATTGTGAGCGTGTTTGTTTATATACTGTACAGTACTTGCATTTATACTGTACTATGCATGTTACTGGAGGATTCCAGTAGGGGGCACATTGGAGAATTCAAACAAACAGTTTTGCACAAAGTAAAAAAACATGGCGATACTCAGCGTGCTTAGTTTCAAGTCAACATTTAAAACTTATCCTGTTTCCCATTGTCACTGTTTTGACATGTATGTTGGTCAATGTCCATTTTTTATGTGCCTGCTGACTACGCCGCCCCTACCCTTTACAGGCACATTGCACCTTGAGGGCATATATGGGCAAGTCATGTAAATGTCTGAGGATGTACACAAGCTGTGCACCAAACATACGCAGGACATGCAAGGCAGCCATCGTGTATGCGCATACACGTGCAAGCTTCTTTCAGTGCTAAGAAGGTCCCATTAAATGATGGCCATTAATGGCATTATTTTATATTGCATACATAAATTAGTGCACAGACAAAAAGTTATCCAGTAAACGCCACCCCAAGGTGATTTGACGTTAGAGACTCCTTCCAAAAATGTTACATAAATCTATAAACCTCTTTACAGACAACTTTTTTCAGTGATAATTAACAAAACATTTTAATTATATATATGATTATATAGTATCTACTATTATTAATAATTAACACTAACATATATCATAAAGATCACATTAATTAAAACATGCCATTTGTCTTATAACTGGTATAGCTGTCTGAGCTGCTGTTATAGAAAATTAATCAACAGCCAATCATATTTAAGAATTTAGCGGTGCTGTTATTAAATATACACACAAAAATTACAGAGGTTGTATAAGTCATCAGGGCCATTTTCCTCCTTAGCAAACACTGCACTGGGTTGTGTTATATTGCATTTTAAATTGACTTAAAACAGCCAAAGATGCTGACTCATATTATTATTTTTTCATATAATCTTGCATATGCACAGATCATTGAACCTCTTGATTAAGGATTGCCATAATGACAAGCCGCTTTAAAAAAAACACATGGATCACCCTAACATGCTGCTGTTCTTAAAGTTAATGCATAAATCTCTGCTTATGTATGCTTATTGCATTTCTGGAACGTTCCATCATCTGTGCAATTTGTAGCAATTTTTTCTCTGTTTATGAGATTATTGAGAACTTTTTTCCCCTCAAGGGTGTAGAAAACACAGCTGAGTGGAATAACACTGTGAACTGAGCAGCTTATTTAAAGTTTAAAAGTTCACAAGCAACACTACAGCAGTAGTTGGTTGTAATCTTTAATAACTTCCTGAACCTTTATTAACATTTTACAACCACATTATTATTTTAATGAGCTGACCTTTAATGTAAACTAATGTTCGAAAGTTCTTACTGCTAACTGTCCCATGTTCATGATTAAAATCACAATTAATTAAATTGCATTCTCAGGATCTATACTACCTTTTAAAGTAAGATCTGCTTCAACTGTTTGAGAAAGCTTAATTTCACCTTAAAACCCATAATTTCTCCTTGAGTTGTGTATCTAATCTGTCTTTTTTCAGTCGTGTGTGTACTTAATCATTTTAATAAGGGGATTTATGCTTTGTTTATCTTATTATTTTTGTGTTTTTTAATACCGTGCTTTTATGTGGATGCGCTTTTTTTTTTTTTTTGCCGCATTTTGCATCTGACCACATCACACCAATTCCACCATTGATTATTTTCTTGTTACAACACATCATGGTCACACTAACGGTTCAGGCAGAGGAAGAAACTGAACAATCGTTAAGTATTAGATGCTTAAGGCTTGTTAAGAAGTGTGATTTCTAATATTGTGCTTTGGAGCATTTTAAATGTCCCTAATTAAACAAACAAATAAACAAACAAACAATAGATACGTGACGGCCCCGTCATTGAGCCTGTGAGATGTGATTGGCGGTTCTGTTTTCCCTTTAAAAGAGCGATCGTTGAGGCATACGGTTTTTTGGGGGGCATTGAGTTTGGGGTTATATTTGGTTGGAGTTTGGTTACTTTTGGCACCTTTTACACTGCACCAGCAGTACATTACAATGTTGCATACAGGCACCTTGCGCTACACACTGACTCTGATGTATGCAGGAATATTATTATGTTTCGTTCTTTCTTTTTAGTGGATTAAGTTTAACTTGAATAAAGCCTGTTCCAATTCAGCCTTATGTTTCTGTGCGTCCCTCTTTTGTTGCTTCCCTTGGAGCCACGGGTTGTAACGATGGATGGATGGATGGATGGATGGATGGATGGATGTTGTCTTTTCACTGAAACTGTAGTGCAAATAATTCATTCATAACTTGTGTCACAACTTGATCATGTTTTAGCCTTATCAGCCTAATCAGCTTTGTAAGGCATTCCACAATAAGAGAATTATTCTGGTTGCTGGATAGACATAATGTTTTTCTCCCTCAAACTCTCCTCTTTATTCCAAAGCCAAGCAACCTATAATATACAGTATGTAATGAGGTCTGTGGGGGGAAAAAAATCAGAAGTCACAAAAGCTAAATTCTGGAAAACATCCAAAAAGCAAATATACTTTGGCATCTCTACTTTAAGAAAGTACAACCCAAGTTTCAAAGTAATTAACCAGCAAAATAAAAGATATTCATAGCAAGAAATGTATTGAACAGAATAATAATTGCCTGAAGTCATCAGTGATTATTTCCTGACCAATGATAAACAGGGATCAGTCAAGGAAAAAGACAACAATGAAGCTTATGTTTAAATACTAGAAGTGACTTATAGCTCAGATGATGAGAAGGAGAATGGGCATAAATGATGGCGATATGTTTTCCACTGAAAAAGTTTCTTTCTTTGACATTTTTTTAGCAATGTTGTTTTGCCATAAGTTGATTAGTCTATAAATGTAGAAGAAAGCAGAGTGGCTTTTAGTGGAATTAGAATGAAATCATTTTATTTTATTTTTTTAAAGCCTTTCTTCCTTTTCACTTTCAATAGTAACCAAAAGAGTAATAAAAGATGTGAGAACCTTCATGTTTCACAACTGTTGTCACAGACTTACATAAACTAATGGTCTCACTGCAAAATAAGATAAATCCTTTCTGGCAGGTTTGAAAAAAATGTGCAAAACATTATTAACTGGCAGTTAATATTTCGTCCAGTTTTTTCTCACAAGTGTGTTTAATAGGTATAAATGCCAAAATATTATGTAAAAATTGTTTTTAGTCATATCACTGTCATTTTTGCGTGATTTTGCCAAACACTATAAACCCAACTCTTACAGTTTTGTCTAATTGATAAATCTCCTTGCTGTTGTGTTTGTATATACATAAATATGCTATTTAACATCATGATTATGTTGCTAGAGTTTTAATTGAATAAGGAATGCTTTGTGTTTATATTGCCAGGAAATTAGAAAAAAAGAAAAATAAGATAATGCTTAGTTTGCAATGCATCATCAGCAATGCATGATCAGCTCTTCTACAACTTTGGTATCTAACATACTTTATGCTTTTGTCATAGACATCTGTGATAGTCACTCATTCTCCATACCACTTATCCTGTGTCACAGGAGGCAATTTGGAAACAGCAATAAAAACTGGAGAACCCAGAGGAAACCCACCTAGGACAGGGAGAGCATGCAAACTTTATGCACACTGAATCGAGCTGATGCAAACTGAATTAAGCCCCCAACCCTGGAAGTGCGAGGCCATGGTGCTTACCACTATGCCATGTTGCTATGGTTGTATCTTTTAGATGTGTCACCTTTTACTATAAAATATGTCTGTTCCATGTTGCATTTTGAAGGAGAAGGAATGAAAGTTTAGGGCATCTAAAAGAAGAATGTATGGCGATTTGCAAAATAATAATAATAATAATAATAATAATAATAATAGTAATAATAATAAATAACAGATATTTATAAAATAATAAATAAGTTTGGTTATAGACTTTAAAGTGCTTCAGGAACATAATTTGCTAGATTGAGTAAAAGTCTAAAAATGGCATTTATAGTATTTTGCAGTGACACCTTTCACATCTGGCGTTCAAATACCAGTGTTATACTGGAAAAAAAAATTCACCTTAAATGTGAGGAGACACTTGCAGTCCTCTACTTTTTTAATTTAAAAAGTTGATACTTTATAAAGTATATAAAAGTCCTACAGCCGCACTTTATTAAACACATGAGTTTTAATATTAAAGCAGAGAATGTGCTGGATTATTTTAGATACATGTAAAATATGAAGAAAAATTAAACAGATGGACGTGCGACTGTCATATATTAATGTGTATTTGTCTGCAGGCTCAGTGAAGTTTTAAAAAGACGGTTTAATATTCTGTTGAATAATGTGAAGCCCAGTTGTAACCTAATCTCCATCACAGCTCCGACTGTCTAAAGAAGCTGTAAAGTCAGTTGAGCATCTCTTTCCTCTATAAATCAAAAGGTCACCATTGAAATTGCCATTAAGGCAAGTAATTGCATCCTGTGCCTGGGGAAAACAACAAGAAGTTGATAATCACTCGGTAAATTTACCATGATAAACTTTATAAAGGGTCGGTAGAAAAGACCATCAACATTCATATGAGCAGTCATGATGAAAGGACAGCAGAAGCTGTCTTTCTCTCGCAAATGTGATGATATGCTTGGCATCTTTGGATACTTAATAAGCGTTTATAATTGCTTGTTTTCTTTCCATCTGCACAAAATTCCATGCTTTTCAGATACATTTGTTATCTATATCTGAAGCACAATAACAAAAAGCTTTTTTTTTTGCTCCTCTGTAGTTGAGGTTATTTCATTGTTTGTGAATTGTAGGTTTATTTTCCACAAATTCTTGAATCGTATTTAATAATTTATCCAAGGTAAAACCCATTTTCTGATATATTAAAGCATGAAGAGAAGTGCACAGGCTACTCACAGTCATTGAGAATAATAACCATTTAACCAACTGCAATTAGGGAAACTGAAACAAAACACATAATCCCTAATTGCTGGTAAAATACTATATCATTGCATTCAAAAATGTAAAATACACTAAAAATAAGTGGTGCTAGGGATGAGTCACAGCTTAAACTTTCTTATAAACTTTGTTAAGGGTATGAAATGTCATGTTTTTATAGAACTTGAATATACAGTATTTGAAAGAAATGTCATGGTGCAACAACCTAACAATGCAATAACGGACTTGACTACAAAAAATAGATACAGATACAGGACTGGGTCAGATGAGCACAAAACATATAATTATATATACCAGTATTCTTAAAGTTTACCTTTGCTGATTAAAAAATCTTCTACATTGTAAAATGATGCTGAAGGCATCCAAAATATGCAATGATCTACTTTGAATGGTTGATTATGAGATTTGTCTTCTACTTATGCTGTGTAAAGCCTTCAGAACAGCTCTAATCTAAGATGCTGTTAATTGGTAATTTTTGAGGCTGGTAACTCTAAATGAACTTCTTCTCTACAGCAGAGGTAAATTTTGGTCCTGCTTTCCTGGGATGGTCTTTATGAAAGCCAGTTTCATCATGGTGCTTGATGGGTTTTGCAAATGGGAAAATAGGACATGGAGCAGGTGAGCAGATTGGATTATCATGTTGGAGGTAGAGCCTGGATCAAAATAAAACAAAAGCACATGTCATGACATGGAATGTAGAGAGGTAAATGTGTGACAAGTGCAAACAGCTGTATCTATGCTTTGGGCTCCACATATCCATTCATCTAGGAACCACTCTAGTCCAACTAGGGACCATTGAGGCTAGTGGTGACCATTGTATTTATTCCCATTTTCTACAATCGCATGCACATTCACACACTAAGGGAAATTTGGTAACACAGATTAGCCTAACCTCCATATCTTTGGACTGTAGGAGGAACCCAGAGAACCCGGAGGAATCCATCAAGAAAAGGGAGAACATGTAACTCCATGCACGCGGAAATTGAACCCAGGACCTGGAGGTGCAAGGCCACCACCATGCTGCCTATATATATATATATATATATATACACAGTATAAACATTTTATTAACAAAACAGTCTATGAAATGTTTGATTTCGCACAAGGTCTGAGAGACGACATGCAAAGGCAGAGTTTTAGCTGATGAAATCCCACTGGTAGGGCTCTAGCACTAGCACACAGGTGAAGCTTTATATAAGCAGAGAAATCACAATAGATTGA
>JAOVVB010000020.1:14720581-14743849 GCA_028570985.1 Heterobranchus longifilis | reverse complement strand
AATGTGAATGTGTATGAATCAAAATGGTCAGATAGTCCCTGATGAGCAAGCCGAGGGCGACAGTGGCAAGGAAAAACCCCATGAGATGGCAATAGGAAGAAACCTTGAGATTAACCGGACTCACAGGGAACCCATCCTCATCTGGGTGAACAGAAAGCAGGAATTGATCTGCATTCATATTGAGAGCTCACATATACTGCACATATTATGAGAGCTGAAGGCTAGATCACTAGAGCCAGCATCAAATGTGTGGACAGTCTTACTGTCAGAGCTAAATAATAATAATAATCATCATCATCATCATCATTCATTAATTAATGTAAAAAGAAGGAAAAAAACATCCATTATGTGTGCAGTGTCATTGTGTTAACAAAAGACCCTTGGGGTTTTGTGCTCTGTTTAGTTTGCAAGATATAATAAAAAAAAAAATGCAGTCTAATATTGAAGTGATCTGGTCATAATCAGAGAGAAATTATTAATTACCTTGAGGAGTGACCTATGTCTCTGTGCACGAAGGAGAGTTTAATCTATCCTCTTTGCTGTTTTCATAAGTGCATTGTTAAACATACTTTGATTAGGGCAGTGAACCTTTCTCTTTGACACATGTCTTCTGTCATTAAGTAGCCGAATAAAATAATTTAGTCCATTCATTCATTCATCAGCATTTTCATTTGGAATGAAGACTAGATGAGTGCCACTATCCATATGTATGAAGTGTTATTTTGCACAAAGCACACAGACTAAATGCTTTCTTTAGAGTACACTTTTTCTAATACAGACATTTTTGCTAATTAACTTGAGGTCATGATCTCTGAATCTTAAAAGATGGGCTGTATTCATTATCTGTGGTGTCTTGATAAGTGTGCTGTTGAAGATTCTTTGATTAGGGCAACAAACTGCTCCCCTTCATATTCTTAAGCAACCAACATTAAGCAGAATAAAAATCATTTAAGTAATTAATGATCATGATAGGCTTAGATTAAACATGTAAGAGTACACTGAAAAAAAAACAACCTACAGCTGGAGCACCCAAAAGCCCTACAGCTGGCGCAGAAGAATCCTGGATATAAAAACTGATTGGAGCATTGATATGAATGCACTTCTTTTATTATGTATTGACACAAAAGGGGTTTGAATTTCTTTAAGGAGAGTATAGAAGGCTTGAAGAAGGCTTGAAGAGGTGTTCTCTGATTGATGGTTCTGTCATGCAATATGGGAAAGATTGTGTACACTGGGAATTGGCTAAAAGTAAAAATATCTAAAGTTTAAAAACAAACTTGTAGACCACTGGAAACTGGAAGACTGGGCAAAAAAAATCATGGCTGATGCTTAAGAGTTGCACCTCTGTCATGGGTAATATAATATTGTAGAGATCCATAACTACTGTAATAATAATAACAACTTTACTCATATATGTAATATAGCCAGAGGCTAGTAGATGTATTTTCATAGTCCATGGATGAAGATAAAGACAAGATGGTGACAAGCAAATCCATATTAATTGTCTGAAAAGTCAGAACCAGAAAACACTACAACTTGGAGAAAGTTAAAGACAGAACTACAAAAATTAAGTAACCACTAAGCAGTTAATATCCTTAAAGACCGATCATAAAACAAGCAGTAAAGTATTATACAAGAGTTAGTTCTTACCGAATAGCCTGATTGGATGTAAGGCATTACATGAATGGTGAGACAGCACTGGGACATTTAACTACAATATGTATCACTTCGCGTCACAGGTGTTCTAACAATCATTAATTACACTGTCACAGCATGGGTGAAAGTATGTCAGTAAAGAAAGAGTGGAGAGCAGCTGTACTGTATGCCAAAACGCACATTCAAAACCAGTCACAGAAGCACTTTCAACAATAAAACCGATACCATTGTCATCTTAAACAACACTTTGTCTCATTAATAATTGCGTCCTATTCATTTTGAATTACCTCTGAACTGTCTGTTGCTTTGTTCATGGCTAACACAAGCTACAAAACTAACTAGTGTCAAACACAAGGCTGAATCCCAAATCCATCTTTAACCCCTGATCAAAGCGTACTACTTGGTGTGTGGAACAAGGCACACAAGCTTTCCATTTAACGCTATTTGGGAGTCAACTACGAAAGCCAGAAGTTAGTTAGTTGATGGGCACGGTAGAACGACACGACTTTGTGTGTGATATTGCTTAATTGCAGAATAGAATTTGGGACACACCGAAGACCTTTTGAAGTCTGTTGTAAATGCTTGAAGTGATCATAGATATAATTATCTATCACAAGGTGATGTTTTTACAATTTTTAGCCAAATTTAATTGGAATCTTTTTTTTTTATTAAATAATAAAACAAGGTCACAAAAATGTAGTATATTTTGATGATTCTGAGATTCTGTGAGTCACCCTGGCTGTCCTGTAATAGTAAATTCTCAGCACTGTGTCAAGAGTGTCAGGAACTCATACATAATACACCAGCTCAGATACATCAAACGTCATTACGTCCAAACTTTTGGCCCAAAAGAAGTCCAGCAACATAGTGATGGGCAAGAGCTAGCAAACAGTCAGAGGTGAGAAAGAATTCAACTTAATGAAAAAGAGAACAATTGTATTTAAGCATGATTGAGTTTCAGCGTTTTCTTGCTGAATGAGAATAGTAGCGACTTCATTAGGTACACCTCGCTAGTACTGGGATGGACACTCTTTTCCTTCCAGACCAGCATTCTTTATGTAATAGATTCAACAAGGCGTTGGAAACGTTCCTTAAAGAATTTGGTCCATATTGACATGATAGCATCATGCAGTTGCTGAAGATTTGTCAGCTGCACATCCATGATGCTTATCTCCTGTTCCACCAGATCCCACACACCGTGCTGGTCATAAAGACCATGTCAATACTCAGGTATGCTGTGGCATTTAAACAATGCTCAATTGCTGCTATAGGGGCCAAAGTGTACCAATAAAATATCCCCCACACCATTACATCATCAGCAAAGGCCTGACATGTCGATACAAGGCAGGATGGATCCATGCTTCATGTTGTTTACACCAAATTCTGACCCTACCATCTAAATTTCGCAGCAGAAACCGAGATTCATCAGACCAGCAATGTTTTTTCCAGTCTTCTCTTGTCCAATTTTGGTGTGCCCATATGAATTGTAGCCTCAGTTTCCCTTTCTTAGCTGACAGGAGTGGCACCCAGTGTGGACTTCAGCTGCTGTAGCCCATCTGCTTCAAGGTTTGATGTGTTGTAACGAGATATTATTTGAGATACCGTTGCCTTTCTATCAGTTCAAACCAGTCTGGCCATTCTCGTCTGACCTCTGGCATAACCAAGGTCCAGAGCCCTGCCATTCAAGTGGATATGTTCTATTTTTGAGACCTTTTTCTGTAAACCATAGAGATGGTTGTGTGTGAAAATCCCAGTAGATCAGCAGTTTGGGAAATGCACAGACCAGCCCATCTGGCACAAACAAGCATGCTACATTCCAAGTCACTTAAATCACCTTTTTTTCCCATTCTGATGCTTATGTTTAAACTTCAGCAGAATCTTGATCATGTCTACATGCATTGATTTGCTGCCATGTGATTGACAAAAAAAAAATTCCTGTTGACTTGTAGTTTAACCGGTTGTAGTAGGTTGTAGGTTGTAGTTTTAATGTTCCTAATAAAGTGGCCGGTGAGTGTATGTAGTAAGTTATAAAAAATATCGTTAGCCATTTTTTTTGTTTATAACATACAAACAATAGTGGTGCTTTATGTTCATATTAGACGATGACTGTAGTTTATCTAGTGCAAACTACAGTAGGTCCACTAAGTCCTTGCTACTGTACCAACAGTGAGAAAGCAAAGACCTAACACGTTTCCTCTGTTACATAAAAGGCTCTCCATCCTCTCCAAATGGTACCCATACACCACATCAATTAGAACTCACTGCATTATTCCATACATATGAGCTGATAGAAAATAATGACTGCAACTAGAATGACTATGATGCACAAGAAAAAAAGAGGATGGCTGTGCTTCTTACCAGAGAACTGAGCCAATTACACTCTCTTAGCCTTGCAGCAAACAGATGGCGGTGGCATAGAACTTAGAATTTTTTAAGTGAACTAAGAACTCAATTGAGTAATTTATTACTGTATGAAAAAAATTTGTGTCATCAAAGCAACTATCAGTGGTAGTCCTCTGTATTTCATATATTCATTTTTTTCTCACTTCTCAGGGTTGTTAAGGCAGTGGCATTCTTCTCACATTATGAAGTACTTTTTCTTGAAAAAAAATATATAGAGAAAATGCTACAGAGATCCAGCATTAGTCTATTTGATCTCTTTCAATGCCCAGAGGACTGGCAATTCATTGCTCATATATACACTCAAAGGCACTAGTATGCATTTGGTTGACACATTTATCTTGGAAAATGGCATTTATCAAAACAACTTGGCAAATTATTGAACTTCGGCCATTGAAAAATGAGAAACAAGTCATAGCTGTATGTGTGAATATAGCAACTGACTGCAATAACAAGAGGCAGGAGCCAACAAACAGCTCTGCAGGGCCTGCTCAGTCTGGCAGCTCCTTCCAGCATATTCACACGTTTGCATCCATGCACCATTTGTGTTATTCTGTGTTATTTTTCCTAATTTCCTTTTTGCAGTTTCAAAATCATGCATCAGTAAGTAGAAAGGATTTTATTTTACCTAGTACAGCTTCTTGTGTTAAATTAAATAAGATTTTTTTTAAAATCTCAATTAACACTTCCAACTGAACATAGGTAATTTAATACACAGTTTCATGCACATGTAAAATTATTTGTACGACACGCATTCATTAAGCATATATTCATCAAATATATACAGTATGCAAAATGTGAATCTAACAGGGATTTGAAATAACATATTTGGGTCCTATGGTTATAACACCTTTCATGTGTAAAATAGCAGGAGTCGCAGTTCTAAAACAGGGATTTTCTTGGATCCATTACAAGCCCAATAATGAGACAGACTGGTTAGTGACAAATTAAATCACTAATTAAGTCATTAACGAGACAGGAATGCTAACTGCATGATGAGACGGCAGCCTCAGGCTTCTACAGAGAAACTTAATCTTAATTGTCCAGCAGTGTTTGCAAAAATACAATGGCCGATCATGTCAAACCGGGACTTTTGATGAAATTTGTCATGAATTAAGGAGTAAAAATGATTTACAAAAAACTTCAAGCACAGTAGGGTGATGGGAGTCTCAGCTGCAGTAAAACATTTGCAAACATTTTTAAAAAGGCCGCACATTCTTGAAGATCAACAGATAACTTTTCGCCAACTTTTGGAACTTGACATCTCCCACACAGTCCAAGCCATTTCCATATGTCTGGGCCACTACAGGAATTACTGGGAGGCCTCTAGTATACTGGGGAAACATTCTACATTGATAGAGGTAGTTTTTACTTTGATAAACATATTCTGTTATTCTGCACAATCAAAAGTGCCAGTTTGACTTGTATGCACCTCATACAGTACATATTTACACTACAAAGCTGATGGAGATGACAGGAGAAAAAAAAAAGCTTTTCCATATTTAAAAATTTAATTAGCCTATATGTTGACTCATACAAATCAAATGGCATGGCACTTAATTAGCATAAATAAAAACATACTAACATGTTCCTTCTATTGCTTCTGGCATGCTAACGTGCCCAGAGTGCTAATGAACAAATTTACTTAGATGGTCATAACATATGTCCTTTCACTGAATTTTGTATGTAGGTTCTGATATTTCCAAAAGAATCTAAGATAATTTTATATATTCATCAATACAAATGTATAAAGATTGGCATTACAAATGATTTAAATTCCCCAACTTGGATTTTTCAAATCATCATCATGGCCAGGACCAGCCTATAATTCAGCCTTACTTAAATTTTTTGGAACAACAAGGTCAATCCTCTTAGTTTTGCTCTGCACTGGACATTTGGAGCTGAAGTCACAAGATGAATATTAGAGAATAGATCAGACTTTCAGCTTTCTTTTTCTAATATTTACATCTAAATGTGTTTAAAAACTTACAACATGGCACACCCAATCATTAGGCAAAAATGGCAAACGTATTGAAAGAGGGATTTTCTAAAGTAAATTAAAATAAATAACACTTCAAGACATCAAGTTTCTGTTTGTTTTTTTCTTTTTTAAGTGCTTTTTGACATTTGTGCTACAGCTTTTTTCAGATCTTTTTCTTTGTCTTGTTTTTTTCCTTCAATCCCCTCCTCTGGAGGTGAAATGCATGCTCAATTGGGTTAAGGTCTGGTAATTGACTTGGCCAGTCTAAAGCCTTCCACTTTTTTCCCCTTGATGAAGTCCTTTGAAGTCTTTGTCCTTTGTATTGGCAGTGTATTTTGGGTCGCTGTCTTGCTACATTATGAAGTTCTTTCCAATTAGATTGTATTTCTCTGTAAAATTGCAGACAGAATGTTTCTGTAGACTTCTGAACTCATTCTGCTGCAACCCTCATGAGCTATATCATCATTAAAGATTTGCAAGACTGTTTCAGAAACGGCCATGCAAGCCCAAGCCATGGCACTATTTCTACCATGATTGAAATATGAGCTTGTATGTTTTGAATTATGAGCAAATCCTTACTTTTTCCACATGTTGGTCTTTCAATGACTTTGGTGGAGGTTATTCTTTTTTTATTGCAAACGACTGATGAGTGGTTTGCATCACATGATATTCCCTGACCTTCAGTAGTTTCCTTCAGTGGTTTCCTTCAGTGGAGACCTTCAGTGGCTTCCTTCAGTGGTTTTTGTCTTTTTTCAGGGCCTTTCCCATTATTGTACTGGACATACCCAATGCTTATGCAATGACTCCAATCAATTCTTCAGCTTCAAAACTATGTGTTTTCCTCCCATGGACAGCTCCCTTTTCTTCATGTTGGTTTATTTGTTTTAATTCAGGTGTGGAGAAAATGTATTTTTAAACTGTAATCCTACTGTAGCTGTAATGGTGTATAATAAGTAGGTTAGGTAGGCATGTCTTTTGTAAAGGTAGGTGAGGTATCTTTTGGTGGAATTTGAAGACAATTTTTTAAGTGTGAGTTTGTTCCATGTTATATGTGGGGGAAATAGATTTTAGAAGTTACAAAGCTTTACTTGCGGTTACAATACATGCAAAGGAAGACATACAATCCAAAAGAATACATCCAAGAATGCCTACAGTTCATAACTTCAGAACTACTGTACATAATAAAAATGTTCAATTTTAATGATGTGAAATCAAAACATACAGTATGGAAAATGAGCTCTGACTAGTCCTGTATGCATAAATATCTAGCTGTGTCTAGTCCTGTATGCATAACCATCTAGTGATGTTGCATGATATAACAAGATGAATTACCAAAGATATGTGTAGGTGCAATATGCCAAAGAATGAAATGCAAATCTTGCCCATGAGTCCATGATGTACTGGAATCTCTTCTAATGTGTATGACTGGCTCTCAATCCAGCCTGAACAGGATAAAGTGGTTACTGTAGATGAATAAATGAATGAAATGATTGAATGTAAATTGAAGGCCTCTGTGGCTCAGTATAAAATGCACTCTAAGGGTCATTCATTTGTTCATGCCTATGAAGTCGCTTCCCATTTTTCATTTTGAGATTCAGAAGTTTGCTCACACGAGCTTTCTCTGCACCCCTGAGCAAGCACTTTCTAAGTCATGTAGCCCTGCACTGATGTGGACTTGACAGAGTTCCTGCACCCACAAGCCTTTCCAATATTGTCTATGACCTATGGTAGCAGATGGTCAATTAGCAGGGGGAAACATCCAACAGGATCAATATGACTACCAGATTAAAGCACTCACATAAAGTGCTTATTAGCAGGTGTGTTTGTTTATAATATCTGTAATTATCATTAATTACATCATATTGTAATTAAATATTTGGGGGGGGGGGGGGTTGTATCTCAAAAATAAAATTGCTGTCTTATAGCTCTACGTTCTCTGGTTTGTTCAATCCTAAGCTTGGGTCGGACTTAATTCTTATTTATTAAATACATTCAAAAGAATAATGGACAAAAAAGTTCCTTTTTCAGTGCGTTGTTTGTTTTTTTCAATACAGTAAAAGGCAAGTGCTTGTGTTTAAAAACAAGCATGCCTGGGTTTCAATTACTGAAGAAAATATATGACAAATGTACAACAAGCAAGTGATTTTAAAAATCAATGGTCTGCCGAGAAAATTAACTTGAGTATATGCCTAGCCTGATTGTGTGGTTTTCTGTACATAAATATTAACAAAGCTTTCGGACTGTATCGAAATAAAGATAATTAACTTCTTGATGTGTCCTAGTCTGAATAAGCTTGTCGGTTGGCTCCAACACACTTGCTAATTGGGAGAGACACACGCATGATGGTTACTGAATGTTCTCTGGTTTATTCACAGGAGAAAAGTTTTTTTTTTACAAAAGTTTTTTTTTCTTCAGGTAAACAAACAATATAAGGAGTGAGGAGGAAGAGAGGAAACCACTGGAGTTTTTAATATCATCTAGGAAAAGTTTTTCAGAAAAAACACCTCTCAAACATTATCCCTATATTTGTGACATTTGGCCCTAGTTTTTGAAATATAGTGCAAAATCTTTAGCTGCCATGTGAATAAGACACGAGTACACAAAAATCACTTTCTCTGGTGTCTGATTCACCATCAAGATGCCAGAGCTATGGCACTCAGGAGCACACTCTTCTCACTAAATTAATTCTAATGCCACCCACAAATGTGCTGCCTCATGCTGAACTTAATAGCAATGTACAGAAATCAATGTGATATGGACAGGTTTTTCTTGCTGGTTTGAGAAAATATGGAGACCCACCACTAGCTTTACAACAAACAATGACACATTATTAGATATTTTTCAAAGTATTGTAAATAAATGAAAACGGATGGGGGGAAAAAAGAAATGTCAGTGATTTGCTGTATATCCAATTTTGAGCTGAGGTAATGGCTTAGCGACAGATGCCCTTCGGCCATGTGGTCAGTCCATAGAGCTGGGGAAATAAAGGCTCCATCCTCCATCCATGGACTACATGCAGTATTACATTCCGGTCCAAATGGAATTTCACTCCATTTCATCATCATTTTTTGTTGGATTATACCAGCTGGCTTTTTTGTTATCCTCTACCCCCTTATATCAACTCGGTCCAATATCCATGTGGACCAAATCTCTTTTTCTTATTATTTGGAATCATTACATAATTTCTGGGAAATAAAATAAATTATATCTGTCAACAGGTAATAATATCAGTAAATTCATTCAACTTTAATTATATATATATATATATATATATAGTTTACTGTTATTATTTCTTGAGATTAAAAATTAAATATGCTAAAGACTTTTCACATTATTAACAACCAACTGAAAACTTGCTAATCAACACTTTTCTAACATTCTTCCAACTAATATAATCTCTGCTTATAAAATTCTATTAAGATATAATTATTTTAAGCTAGTTCACGTGCCACAATCCAGATTCAGATCACAAAAGATCTCTAAAATATAGTTTTACTTATTTTCTTACATCTAATTTCCACATGTTATATATGAGGTAAGTCTCTGTCCTTCCAAAAAAATACTCATTTCACATGTGATAACGTGAGTGAAAATGTGAATTAGCATTTCACAATATTATGCCCTAAATTTGCCAATTTACTTGCCAGGTAACTTTAAATTGCAAAAAAAAATATTACTTATCACTTATCACTTGCAAAAAAAATCTAAAATACAAGCTGAAAAATATTATATAATATAATATTATAAAATATATTTGGAAATTATGTGAAAATGAATGAATCATGTGGAAATATCACACAAGAAATTAATCAAGACTAATTGGATAAGAAAATGGAAAATAGCACATGTGAGTCTAAATTAATCATAAGGAGAAAAGCTAAAAATTAATCATAAGGAGATAAGCTATGTGAAAATAAATACATTGTGTGAATTTTTTGCATGAATTATGTGAGAATTCAACTGTGAGAATAAATAGATAATTTATGCAAATATCACATATGAAGATGAGTGAATGAGGGGAAAATATGTGAAAATAAATAAATCCAAGGAAAAACATTACTATAATTCTAATTATACATTAATCAGCCATAATATTACAATGCAAAACATTACGCCCAGGACTGTGTAGGTGCTCCTTGTGCAGTTCTGGCCTTTTGGGGCATGACTCCTTTCTGGCACCAGAAAGTTGGCAGTGGATCCTTTGCATGCTGTGGGCTGTGGGGTGGGGCTTCCTGGACTGGGGTTGTTTGTCGCATGCATCTCATGGGTGCTCATTGAAATTGGCCTATGGGTCTTTTCAGCATGACTCTATGGTCAAGTGTCACAATAGAGATTGTCAAAAAAAAAGAAGAAGAAAGAAACTGAAAAATAAAGTAAACAATATGCAATGGTCGGTGACAGTGATATGGTGATACAGTGAAAGTAATTTAGAGATTTTATATACTGTATTTTTGAAGGGGCTTGTGTAGCGCTATACAAGTACAGTGGAACCTCGGATTGCGAGTAACGCGGTTTGTGAGTGTTCCGCAAGATGAGCAAAGATTTTTAAATAAATTTTGACTTTAAAAACGAACAAGTCACGAGTACCGAGTATCATGTAGCACGCATGCGCCTCTTGTTTTGACCCCGAGCGTCACATGATCACAACTGAACCAATGTTTTTTCTCTCTCTTGCGCTGCGGAATTGTGGGTTATTGTCTCCCCTGCTGGGTCTTAGTGCTCATCTCTTACTGGTATAATCAACATCCGTGCACGCGTGTACTGTTTACAATAACACTGTGCCTACGTGTGTGCGCATAGAACATTGTTTATTTTGTGTTTGTATGCGTGTGTGTACAGCGCGCGGGTACTGTTTATTATAACACACGTGTGTGCGTGTAAAGCAAAAGAAAGTCTCGTTAGAGATGTTGAAGATAAATTTTTTCTCTTACTCTCTGTATCAGCGCGCGTGTCATTGGTGACCGTTCACACATGGTCACACACGCACACACACACACACAGCGCCTGCGTGCATGAACGGAAACACTTATCTGTCAGGATTTATTTTTACTTTTTTTTAAAGGTAAAGTGCAGGTTAATTTGTTTAATTTTTACTTTACATTTTGTATTAATTATTTTAATGTATACGAATAGTTTGAGTTCTCATTATTTCTTATGGGAATGTTTTGAAAAACGAGCCCGCTTCCAGAACAAATTATGTTTGTAATCCAAGGTTCCACCAAACTAATACTAGAAATAGTAGCTTGTAGCTTAGCTAATCTATACATATAACAACACTGTGAAGTATTTGCACATTGAAGATATTTACGAAAAAAATATTTTGGGGGACATAAGATAATAGAAGTTAAATAGAACACATCCGTATGGTTTTTGGATTTTTTGTTTGTCTGTCTGTCTGTTTGTCTGTCTGTTTGTGCACACATCACATAAAAACTACTGAATGAATTTTAATGGGTTTTTTGCAGCTGTATTTGGTCGAGCTTGAGGTAACATATAGGCTTTGTTTTATTGCAATCGTGGCACGGAATGAGAAGATATGCTCATTTGAAACGACCATATATTTAAAAAAAAAAAATTTGAGCTTGAAAAATATAACTATTTCATCTCAAAATTCAACAGTTGGTGCTGTACATTTTTTAATATGTGCTTATGAGTGTGGAATTAAAATCTAATTAATAAGCGCAATCTCATACCTTCAGTCCGCACACTTCACGGTAACACATAAAAATGTTAGTTTTTCCAAAATTCAACAGATGGCGTTGTACATTTTTTAAAACACTCTTATAAGTTGTGGGCATATCTACTTTCCTTATAAAATTGCACAAATTGCACCTAAAACTGAAGGGTCTTCAAAGAGTTGGCACGCCAATATTGATTTTCTTTCATTAATTACTGTTAAGTGGGCTTTATACTTTGTTTGTTTGCTTTTGAAGGCATCATTGCTCTTTTGCACAGTATATCATTTCTAATTTAACTGAAAATAGAAATAATTGGCTTAATTATTGTGAAAAATAATTAAATGGGCTAAGCAATTAAAGTAATTGTTTTTGAGTGGATAATACTTGAAGTGGCCATGTTCCATGACTTTAAGATTTTCATGATATTATGTACACAATACATTTTTTTTTATTATTTTATTTGCCAAAAAGTGTTGATAAGTTTTCTGTAACAGTAGCTCTGACATTAATGCAGCCCTCAGGGCGAATCCCAGGTTCACTGTCACAGTTTTCCCCTAGGCACTTTATGCCATTGAACATTAGTGTTTTCTCGACTTTTACTGTGACCTGAGTCCATAGCATTTCAATTTTCTTGTTAGTTCCTTTTTGTATTTGCATACCAGTTTCATTTTGCTTGGATGTTTGGTCTTAATGAGTAATGACTTAATGAGTGCTGTTCTCTTGGTTTTTCATCATTTTTAGACATTAAAAAATGAGAGAAAAAGACATTCACTGCTTTATGTCCATCATACATTTTTGTATTGGCCATAGCTTAAATGAACCAATTAGATCTATTTCACTATATTGTAACCTCATATAAGAAGTTACCTGCTTGCAGCTCAGCTCCAACCACATGTACTCTGTTCTATAACTGTGTGTGACCCAGGGCCAGTCACCATGCCAAGGCCCATTACAACACCTATGCCAAGTTCTGTTTCAGCTCTCATGCTAAGCCCTGATGTGGCATTGGAAAACCCAACATAAAGTGGAACTGGGTGTCCTGGGTCATCTGTGGAGCCGTGCCTTAGAATACGGTTTCTGTCACAGTTTCTCCCTCTTCTCGGCTTGTCTTTAGAATTTTTTTTGGTTTACAGTACTTTTATCATGATCCAAGCTCACAGCATTCCAGTGTTATCTAGCATCCCAATTTTATTGTGTTTAGTTGTGTTGTGTTAATGACTCTCACTATTTAAAAACCATGCCATACGGTTCCCTTGTTGTTGTGTTAGTTAATCATCATTAGCCTTAGCCTTTACTACAGTCAATTAGCTTAGCCTAGTTTTCTCAGCTTCACATTTGTGATGTTTGTGTTTGTTATTATGTATATAAATAAAGACATGCCTGCCCTTACAGTCTTGACACCCAACATGTATATGAATTCATTCAGTATAATATGTTATCAATTGTACAGTAATATAGTAAATGATACAGTATGGACTTACATTGCAAGTTCCAAGAATAATAATTTTGTTATAAGAAAAAAAAAAAAATTATTTAACAGAAACAAGAAAAACATGCAATAATTGATATGGTGAATTCTTCTCTCAGGAGCCATTTATTTAGGGTTTAGAAGCAGTCTTTACTGTCATGTCATTGTCATGTCACTATTACGTTTTTGTTGTTATTGGTGTTTGTGTGGGATTTATCTTTTCCAAGAAATTTTCTGCACTCATATGCCTCATTTACTAATTCCTGATAAAAACCTCGTCCATCCAATGGATGAAGCAGATGTTATTTTGTAGTTCCAACAGAGGCTCC
This sequence comes from Heterobranchus longifilis, assembly GCA_028570985.1. Taxonomy (NCBI): domain Eukaryota; kingdom Metazoa; phylum Chordata; class Actinopteri; order Siluriformes; family Clariidae; genus Heterobranchus; species Heterobranchus longifilis. The sequence goes on along the minus strand of JAOVVB010000020.1, from coordinate 14,730,337 downwards.
CTGAGAAGAACAACCTAATGTGGAGTAACAAGGAAAGGGGAAAGGATTGTGTGATGGAAACTGGAATGTCTCAAAGCCTGCCCCACTATGTTTCATTTGCGCAGAAGACATCATTAAGGCTCATAGCCTCAACGTGATGTGACTCTGTCTCTTTGCTTTGTTTTGGATGTCATTATGCCACCCTGCTCAGCTTTGGGCATTACTCCACCTTCCTACTCTGCTGAGTATGTTGCTCCACCTCCTTGCTCTCCTTGTTTGCTTTGCTTTGCTCTGTCTCCTTGCTTGCCTAATGATGTCATGTCGCCACCTTGCTCTGCTGTGGACATCGCTCATTCCCCCTGCGGGACATCATTCCTGCCTCTGGCCTCACAGAGGATGTCTCTCCCTGTCTGGACTCACAGAGGACACTGCTCCTTTAGGCTTGGTTGCCCAGGAACCCCTCTTAAGGACATAATGTGCTTCGTTACATGTGTCTACGTGTCTTGCCTTGTATCCATTCAGTAGTTCATGTTAATGGTATTCCTTTCACTCCTTTGTTTGTTTTGGCTTCATCTTCTCAAGTAAATTACCTACATACAGTATGATTCCAACTTCTCTGCCAATTCCTGATACATGACAGCTTGGTAAATAAAGTACTTGCATGTTCTTAGTAACATAACTGTAGCTGATACAATGTAAGTGATAATAAACCTCATCTACTTTACAGACAGTCCACAAAATTACATGCAGGACAAGAATTAGAAGTTATGAACAGGGAGACAAAATTTTCCTGAATGGGATCTTCATCCACATCCACCCTCCCTTAGCTTTAATACAGCAGGGACCGTTTCAAATAAGCGCTTGACCATCAGCCTTGTAGTGATATACAATAAAGTGTCTTTTTTTTAATGTGGGTAATACTAAGTACCCCATGATTCAGTAGCTTATAGATCCAGCTTTAGCAGCAATAACTTGAAGTAATCATTTCCTGTCTGACTTTATCAGTCTTTCACATCATTGTGGAGCACTTTTGGTCCATTCTTCTTTACAACATTGCTTCAGTTTATTAAGGCTTTAGGGGATTAGCTTATGCGCAACTCTGTTAGGATCCTGCCACAGCATTTCAGTTGGGTGGAGTTTTGGACATTGATTAGGCCAGTCGAATCTTCATTCTTTTATTGTTCAGCCATTCTGATGTAGATTTACTGTCCTTTGAATTATTGTATTGAAGCTTTAGCTGTCAAACAGATGGCTTCATACTTGTCTCTAGAATACTGTGGTATACAAGCCCAAATCATCACACTTCCACCACTGTACTTGACAGGTGAATATAAGGTGTTTCTGCTGAAATGCTGTTTGGTTTCCCAAACATGGAGCTGGGCATTAAGGACAAGCTACTCCACTATGGTCTATGGAGAAGAGGCTTCCTCCTGGCAACCCTTCAGTCTTCTTTTAATTGTGCTGTCATGGACTTTAACATTTAACACGCTCAGTGAGGTCTGTAGGGTCTGATGTTTTTTTTTGTTTTTTTTTGTTTTTTTCTCAGAGCATTGCATGGCCTGACCTTGAGCTGGGACGTCCACTCCTGTGAAGATTGTCAACTGTCTTAAATGCTTTCCACTAGTGACTAATCTTTCTCCCTGTAGAACATTGAACTTCAAATTGATTCGAATCCAAATGGTTTTATAATTTTTTTTCCAGATTGATGTGATGTAAGCAAACTGCCAAAACTTCTGCTTTTATAGAGATCTGCACACTGCTAATGATCAGTTAATTAGGGACTGATGATTAGCAGAACCTGGCTGCAACTTACTCTTTTAAATTCTGTGGAAACAGTAAGGGGGTGCTTAATATTGAGGACCTGTTTTTTTTATTTGCCTAATACAAAGGCCCGCAACAATCATGTGATTTTTATTATGATTTTACACACACACATAGAATTAAAAGAGGGGGCACTAACTTTTACACATCATTGTAGGTATTCAGACCCTTTGTTATGACACTTGCAATTGAGCTCTGGTGGATCCTACTTCTATTAATAGTCAGTGACATGCTTCTACAACTTGCATCCAGTCCATCTGTGCCTAAGTGAATTAATTCACTTAATTCACATAATTAGGAAAGGCACACACCTGTCTATATACACTAATCAGCCATAAGATTAAAAGCACTACGAGGTTAAGTGAATAACGTTGAATATGTTCTTATACTGACACCTGTCGAGGGGTCAAAAGGCTGCAAAATGTTGTCAAAGTGCTAGAAGCAGGTAAAATGGGCAACACGGGCCACATTGTGTTGGCTAAATAGCTGTGTTAGAGCATAGTATTCAGGTGTGTTCATGGTATTCAGTGGTTAGTACCTACCAAAAGTAGTCCAAGGAAAGACGTTTGTGCCAATCCCACATAAGAGCTACTGTAGCACAATTTGCTAAAAAGGTTATTTCTGGCTATGATAGGAAGGTGTCAGAACCCACAATGCAACACAGCTTGGTGCGTACCCACAGACTGGACAGAGCGCTCATGCTGTACCTGTAATCAGTTGAAATCTGCTACAGACTGCAAATGAACATCAGAACTGGGCAATGGAGAATGGAAGAAACTCCAAAAAAAAGTGTGTCAAGCTTTTGGTATCATTCACATGAAGAATTAAGGCTGTTTAAGGTGTAAAGGTGCTTAACCAAGTACTAAGTGATAGCTCTGAATACTTTTGTAAATAGGATGATTCTATCATTATTATTATTGTTATTATCATTAATTATAATTATAATAATAATAATACATAGAACACTCCAAAAACCTATTTTAGTTTGTAACTTTGGAGTATCGTATGGAGAATGATAAGGGGGGGAAAGGATTTGATTAGATTTAACAATAAATGGATTGATTATAACATGTGATGATTTAATAGATTTTAAAAAATGTTCACTGGCAAACTGTTGTTAGAGGAATAGAATACTTTGAGATGTGTTGTTTATTACTATACTAAAACGGTGAACTCTGTTTTATGTGGGTGTGTGTGTGCTTTATTTTCTACTTACCGAGGAAGTATTCATCATGGAAATGAGAATATATTGATTCCATTTCACCTTGTAGCCTGACAATTACTCAGTTTTAATATTAAGCTTAATCACAAATGGCAATATCATTCTCATTCTAAGTAAAAATCACTAGGGACAATAAACTATGTAGGTATAGGGAGACACTAACCAGGAAAATGCATAAAACAAAATAAATCTAATTTAAAACACACACTGGTAGACATACTGTTAATAAATCTACATCTACTGTATATCTACAGTACACAGTATACAATATATGAAGGTTAGGGCATCTTTCATGGAAGCAGTCAAACAAAAAAATGTAATTAAATTAAAATAAATTAGTATCCTGCAACAAAGCAATTTTTCTAAATGGAACCCAAGTGACAGTGTGTTCTTTTATTATTAAGTTTATGTGAATTTTTGCACTTAGCTGTAGGTACATATATGGACTTAAAACATAAAGAAAAACATACAAACCCTGGCGGACACCTGCTTTTTCATTCTAAACATTTCTCATTTTTATGTACAAACCTGTTTTCCTTACGACCTCTTGGGGAGTATGGACCCATAACCTCTATGTCAGAATGAATTCTTATTATATCGTGTCAAGGAGTCTTGCTGAGTGTCTGGAATGTCACAGAGAGGGTCAATATTTTCAATTATGCTGTGCTAACAATAGAAAACAAGCCAAACATTGGTGCCAATGAATACAGTGGCCCTTACTGCGTGTGGCAGGTCTCCAGATTCACTGGCTGGGAATTGATTGAAACTTTCCTTTACATTACCGCCATACAGGCCAAGGATAGCACTTTCTGGGTTGCCTGAGAGCAGGGTTCAGACACACACATCTGACCTTTACTCCACAGGAGTTCATCAGGAGTGCAAAAACATTAACAGCTTGTCTGGAATTTAACAATTCTGTGCATAACTTACAGCAAATGTAATTTTGTTGTATGAAGATGAATCAAGAATAAAGCATTTATGAATTTGTCTGCTATGCGTCCTGATAAAAATCTTTCTTCAGTTTATTTTTATTCTAGACTAGGCGTGAGTACCCGTTGTTGACGAGTAAATAGATTTTAGAAATAGTTAAAAGATTAAAGATAAAATTAAGCTGATCACCATTATTGTATAAATGCCTGTCTTTCTGTACAGCAGAACTCTCCATTTAACTTTAAAATTAATATCAAGAAATTAGATGTTAAAAGGTTGAGAGCCAAATACACTCCCTGTTTAAAGTAAATTATTACATCCTGCACATGACCGTTCATAACATCACTTTTACTCAGCATTTTGCTTTGAGCGGCTAACACTCTCATTTCGAGTATTTTACACAGCCTCACCACGGACTGCTGTTGATATGTTTGTTCTAACAGCTTGTGTTTTATCTCATAGTATCTCTTCACATTAATGCTTTAAATTAGCACGATGGTTCCAGAACATATGAGACAAACTGGTTTTAAATGTCTTGCAGGAAGAATAAACGTACAATGATCTGTCCTTTTCTGTCAGAAACCTTTTTTGGAGTAATCCATGTTGTGTCCTGCATTTTTTTTTTTTGTATTTCATGAGGATTTGGATACTTTGGAGGGGCATTACGGTCATTTCTGTGTCATTTGCATACTCTGTATTTACAGTAAACTATAGTGTTGATAGGCTCTGTTGAGTGATGCGTATACCCACGCTCACTTTGAGGCCAAAAGCACTCTATTTGTTTAAAAGAAAATGATGGCTGCTTTGAGGTAATCTGGCACAAAACTGCTCATAACATCCCTTTAACTCAGTGTTTTGATTTTATATATAGTGCAGGTTTAACTTCAGGTTAAGGACTTGCAAAGTTTCATTAACTTCTGTCGAGCCAATTTTGCCTGATGCTGTCACAAAATCAGCTGGACATATCATTGAACGAGTGAGTTTTGACCAATGAACACACAAAACCTGCATTTTGCAAGGCATACATTGACTCATATTGAACTTCTTATTGAATAATGCTTAATGTAAAAAAAAAAAAAAGAAGAGATTTGGACATGTTTCCATCCATCCCATAATAAAAAGGCTCCAATTTTAAATGTTTCACTTTCACTGGATGAAGAGATTAGAAGTAAAGAATCTGTTGAATGCATTGGGAATACTATTTAATGTGAGTTGATGAGTTTTGGTGTAAACATAAGGCATTGTTGGCTGTGACTATGAAGCCTAAAATGTTTGCTAAATAAATGTGTATCAATAAAACCTGATAAGTGAGCAAAAGTAATGTGGTTAGAATTTTATTATAATAAAAAAAAAAAACATAACTACTGACTGCACAGTGCTGTAATGCTTAGAACTGTGGTCTCGCACATCCAGGGTTGAAGATTGGAGAGTTTGAATGTTCTCCCCATGCTTGGAGGGTTTCCTCTGGATGCTCTGGTTTCCTCAACTAGTCCAAAGATATGCGATAGCTGTGCGTTTCTGTGCATGTAAGTGCGTGTGTGTGCTTGTGTGCCATATGTCTTTGTCATGTCTTTTCCAAAAATACATTACTGCTTAATTCTTATTACAGAAACGTATCTATTGAAAGGAATCTATTTTTCCCCAGTCTACGTTGATGTTTCATTCAAAAAGTTTTAAAATGTAGACCGTCTCTCTTGCTCTAATTCCAAACTACATATTTGTTGCCTCTATTTTTTTGTGTTCTTTGAAAACACTCCCGCATTTAGAAAAAGTTCCACTGACCTTTTCCTTTTTGCATTAATAATGAACTGCCAATATCCATGGTATGTTTTACTTTTAATTTGGCCTTGCAACACTACTTTTCTATCAATATTTTAAATCTGACGAGGTCTTTGATCAATACCTTCTTCAGCCATACCACAAGCCAAGATGAAACTTTGATCAGCTTGTCTAAATAATGTGTGAGCACAAATTTACTGCTCGAAGCAAGAACATAATTGGCTGGCTACCTGACGAAAATTGGGCAGGCATATTATCGTGAAAGTTTCTGTAAGATGCATCTATATTTACCATAGAGATTGACAGTTGATGCATTGTGATTATGGCCCTCGTGAGAATAGCACAATCCAGGGGATGAATGATGCCTCTGGCTGAGATCAGTACATGTCTGGGAAGGAGAACTTCCATTTATATTTTCCCGTTATAAACCGCATTATGAAATAGCCATTATTCAAACATACAGTATTTATGAGTATATTAGCTCAACTATAAACCTGTCCAAGAGTAGCATGCAAAAAAATTGCACGCATTAATGTTAATGGAAATGTACTTGCCTTAGTTTGTAAATGGGGTGCTTGGTGCACACAAGTTTCATATTTTAGATGGAAAATTTGGTTCAAGTGTCAAAGAGAGCTGAGTTGTGCTAAAATAGAGAACATGGACCAGTTGGTGCTGTTGTAACATCGGTTGCGGAACTTTTGTCCCAGGCAGCACAGTAAAGCAGTGGGTAAGATTTGTCATGAGGAACATTTTACAATAAATCATATCTATTGAGATCTAATTCAGCTTCACTGTCTAACACAGTGTTTTCCAAAGCTTTTTTTATTTCTTTCCTAGGGATCCACTTTTTAAAAAAGACAAACCATCATGAACCAATTCGCAACAGGCATTATTTATCATGAGAAAAGAATGTTACTGGATAATTTTTATTGTCACTTACAGTACACATCACTTTATTACCTTGAATGCTAAATCAGCTATTTACGTAATAGGTTACATGTGATAATTCACAGCTTCGTATGCATGTGTTAACATATTAATTTAAAAAGTCAACAAGAAAAAAAGACTTTACAAATGATACTGTTACAATCTGACTGTGACCCTGGACTTTTATTGTGAACGTTATGTGCACTAGTGATGGAAAGTTTGAATCCTTTTAGTCACTCGGTTCTTTGAATCTCGTTCATCAAAATAAACAAATCTTTTTTGAGTCATTTAGTTCATTTCATTCTTTTGTTCTGAAATAAAATAAAATGTTACATTTTCAATAAACAGACCCCAACACATCTACATACACAAATTTTGGCTATAGTTCCAGTAATGAAAATATTACAAGGACATATCATGATAAACAGAATGAGCAGCTCACCGCTCGTATCTTCTGGTCTGAGTCGTTCGTTCTTTTGAATCTACTGCACTGCATTTCATCTGTGAGAGTCACATGACAAAAGAACGAATGATTCGAACTTGAAGACTAATTGAGAAGAACCGTTCAATTCTGTTTCCTGTGTACTGCACTTCATAGCGTCTATGGGAGTCATTTGACAAAAGAATGAACAATTCGGACCAAAAGACTCAATGGTAACTACTCATTTCTGTTTCCTGTACATAACCTATGGAGGTTTTGCGATGCTTTGCACATGCGCGCCCAGTAGAAAATGAACGAATCACTCTCTGAGACTACTCGTTCGAGTCATGTTAAAGACTCGTCCAAAAAGAAAGAATCGTTCATGAACGTAGATTGGCATAGACAACTTTTCTTTATGTAAAAATTGTAAATAGTATTGATTTATTTTTGTTTGTTTTGTATTTTTTAACATTTTCTTCTATTTCGAGGTCATCTTGGTATTTTTGTATTTTGTACACTTATGGGAAGCCACATGTTTGCACCTTGGGAATAAAAACAAACCACGTTGAACTGTACATTTTTCCCCTGTTGCCTTTGTAGACCTTTGACTGCTGGTACATCCTAACAGATACCAAATAAATGAATTTATAGGTAGAGTTCACAGACTATCTGATTCTTTTTATTTCCTCTACTCTGTCTCTAACTGCAAGCAGTATTATATGACTGAAATCATGACAGGGGTAGAAAAGTAACAAGCTCTCCATGTGACTGACAGGTGTACTGCAGAAATAATGGCGAACCAAATAAAATCTCCTGCCCAGTGTCCCAGGAAACAGTGGTCTAACAGATTAGGAAAATAAGTGAATGTGGTTGAATTTAACTCTTACTGTAGATAGTGCAAGTGTGTTTTTAGGTAAAACATATTAAATCACATATATTCACATCAACCAAATATTAAACACATATGTACCAAATATATTCACATAAGTTAAGTACTAAATATATTTATGTAAACTTCTAAACTAAGGTTTGCTATTAAAACTTAAAAAACTCATATGGGATGAACTGTAAGATGTAGAGAGCCCAGAGAAGCAGAGTGCTTTCTCGCATAAGATCATAGTGAGCATAGCACCTGCATGAATAGGAAGCGAGGTCGGCCTGACCCAGATAAGACATATACAAACAACGAACAAGAGACTCTCAATAAAGTGTTCTGCAAGAGAGAGGCCATGCTGAAACATAAGTGGTGCGAGGGGAAAGACACAAGATATGAGTGGGTTTTTGTGTGACCGTGCCAAGTGGCTCTCATTATCTCTTATCAGGTAAAGGCAAACAAAAGCACAACAAACTCATGGCTGGTGGAAGGATTGGATTATAATGGGGAAATTTTCCGGAGCAAGTACATAATGGGTACCAAATTTGGAAGTAACCGGAACAAGTGTACCAAATTTTGCAAAAGGAAGTAACTGGAACAAGTGTACCAAATTTGGCAAACAGAAGTAAGAAAAAAGAAAAAAAAACAAGTGTTTGAGTCCCTCCCTTGGTCAACAGTATATAAAGTATTTATGTGCATTTAATTGTTTTTCAGTCTGCTCTTTGAACTTCCATTGGGTTGACTTACTTGGGCTTTGTTGCTGCAATAAACTCTTACTTTAACCGACTGCTGAGTCTTTTTTTGATAATATTATAACTTGAGAAACAGCTTATGTTTTAGTGCTAAAGTGTAACTGGCATTTACAGTGAAAGATAAAAATCTCCCACAATAGTGCTGGCATATATCCAGAGCGGCCCAAAAAAATGTATAAACAATTTAACAGTTGCCCTATTTTAAAAAATCTAATTCAATTATCGTGGCAATTTGTAGTATTATTTTTTATCTAAAGATGTCAGTAGTCACACCAATGTTGATGCCTTCATGTGACCATACGAAGAGAGACAATTGGCCAAATATTGACATTAAGCACCCATGCTAGAGGATTGTTCTAGTTCTTCCCATGTGATTTATAGAACCACGGTCAAATAGGCCATCACCTTAGGAATTACTGTGAGTTAAAAAGCAGCAAGCATCTTCCTGGACATTTGCTTAAAGTACAAATTTTGTGGTTTAATATCAATAGTCAGGAATCATTTGTCTTAATTAGTAGTGCTAGTACTGCTAAGCCCGTCTTCCTTGCAAAGCTTAAAAACCTCACAATATGGCTAATTTTGTCATTCAGATCAGGTGACTTACTATTAAGTAATATCTTACGTTCGAATAATTATGGTTTAAAATTAGAATTGCCCAGAATGGTTTGAAGAAGCATTACTGGGGTTGATTTCTTTCTACCTCATCCTGTAGATTGAGATTATGATTTTGAGCTTGTTTTGCTGTTACATTTGTTAACATACCATCAGCAATGTTTGAGATGAAACCCAGTGGTGCATAACAGACCTTTAAAAAAATACTAAAATCCTGAATGCCACTGCTTGTGTTAAAGTGTGTTTGTGTGAGTGTGTTTAATAGAGTCAGGATTCTTATAATGCCATCAAGGAGACCTTCAAATATAATACACTATTCAATTCAATTTAATTCTATTCAATTTTATTTGTATAGTGCTTTTAACAATTGACGTTGTCGCAAAGCAGCTTTACACAATCAAAAGAATTATTTAAGTTTGTATGAAATGTGAATGTGTAT
>JAOVVB010000020.1:14705208-14717764 GCA_028570985.1 Heterobranchus longifilis | reverse complement strand
GGGGGGGGGGGGGGGGGGGGGGGGGGGGGGGGAGTTAGTGAAGCAGAGTTAGTATCATTAAATGCTGGTTACCATGTTTTTTAATAGAAAGTAACATTATGATGGCTATTCATTTAACATTGCATTTAACATTGTACAACATCGCACCACCAAATTTTACTTATGTTGCAGCAGTCATTTACTTAACAGCCTCTCCTTTTTGTCTCTTGAATAAATCACTTACTCATTCTTTATACCACTTGTCCTGTACAGGCTTGTACAGCCTATCCCAGGGGACTCCGGGCACTAAGCAGGGTACAGTATACCCTAGGTCGGGTGCCAGTGCATTGCAGGACACAAGCATATACACAAACACACTTACTGACACACTATGGGCAATTTGGAAACATTAGTTAGTCTTTTCTGCATGCCTTTGCAATAATAAACCGACCAAACACTGAGAGAACATGCAAACTCCACGTGCACTGACCTGAAGGCAGGAGTCATACCCTCAACTATGAAGGTGCATGGCTACATTGCAAAACATTATGACACCATGCTGCCTCCTATAAAACCTTGATTTTTGCACATGACTGTAAATGTCTCTGATGAATTGACCATATAAACAATTGTGTTTATAAACATATGTGTTTATATGGAGTTTATATGAAGCAGCAGTCATACAAGTCCCATGTTACTATAGAAACGATAAGATAGTAGCGTGAGTGTTTCAATATAAGCCTGATAGCCAGAGCTATTAACACAGCAGTTTTTAAAGAAAAGAAACCAACTCCATCTGATCAGTGACAAGCAACATAAATGTCATAAGCAAACTTACCAATGACTTCTTCAGAAATAGAATTATTTTAATGACATAATAAAGCTACAATTTGTAATTGAATGGGCTGTGACAACCAAGTTGAAATCAAAACTGCAAGGACACATTTAACTTCACTATTTTCATAATTTGCACAACACACATAAAAAGTGTTGGTCCATGGCCTTAAGCTATGATTTTGATTACTAATAATTTACATCAGCCTTTAATGTACATAAATATAGTCATCTGTTCCCATACACTTATGTCTTTGGAGCAATTAGAATATGGAAAATCTGAATTAATTTTGCCTTATTTACTTGTGTGGAAAGGAAATGAAACCTAGTTAATTTACAGACCTTTAACTACTAATTTCAATTATTTCTCCAAAGAGAATAAAAAATTTGGCATAGCTTTTCTAAAACAAAAACTGGATATGTGGATATGAAAATAAACAAAATCATGCAGCAACAAAAATGTAATGGAGAAATATCAGACTGATTTTAAAAGAAAAAGAAAAATTGCTTTAGCTACAAGAGGCTGCTGATGCTTTGTAAATAAAGTTGAAGTTAATTTAAACACAGCAGGAAACACTTTTTGACAGTATGATAAAAATGACACAGCGATGTGTGTGTTGTCTAAATCATTTAAAAAAGAAAAATTATCCCATCGTTAAATCCTTCTGTGCTGTAATTATAGTATTGACTTATACATGGTGACGTTTGTGTCATTTTTATATAAAAAAGCTCTCTCGCAGACTTTCACTTAATTTACAGTAATAGAGAGACAGAAAGAGACAACTGAGGCACGGTTTTGCTTTTTTAATAGAAACCTCGGCTTAAAGCTGTTTTTTTGACGTTAGTTTGTTTTCTTTATGCTAATCACAAAGATTTCTGTTGTTCTTGCATATCAGCATGACTGTGATGCGGACATAAGCTATAGTAAAGCTAAAAATTCAAAGCCAGTGTGCTTCGTAGGGTGTAAATCTCTTGTTCCACAAAAAGTATTTCCTCTAAGGGATTTGGGATTCGGCCTTAGCTTTTCATTATACAACAGTTCCAACTGAGAAATATGATTGGACGAGAGACATTCCACAGGTGGTGATTATGGACGGTAACACCACTGGGATGACTATATGCATCATTTTGCATCCCAGCTGTTTTACAATTGCTAATGACACTAACCCTTGGTCATAACACGAGTGAATGTTCAAAAATCACGTTCATAACCAGTCACAGACTTAATAATTCCTCTACTCTTTTATAATTGCTTCTAAGGCATTCTGAATTGCATCTGAAGTACTGTATCATTCACTCACTCACTCTCACTCATCTTCCTTACCACTTTATCCTGTAATCAGGGTCGCGAGGGCCTGGAGCCTATCCCAGGAGGCTTAGGGCACGAGGCAGGGTACACCCTGGACAGGGTGTCAATCCATCACAGGGCACACACATACACTTACTGTGCAGTAAGCACTCATTCACACACTACGGTCAATTTGGGAACGAAAAGTAGCCTACCCTGCATATCTTTGGACTGTGGGAGGAAACCGGAGTACCAGGAGGAAACCCACCAAGCACAGGGAGAACATGCAAACTCCATGGACTCAGAGACGGGAATCAAGCCTGGCCAGGAACCGAACCCGGAACCTGGAGGTGCAAGGCGACAGTGCTAACCACTACTCTGAAGTATCAGTGTTCTTTTATTTACTACTACAAAGCTGACTTGCTCCTGAGACAAGGCTGAATTCCAAATCGCTTTTCAACCCCTCATCAAGTGCATTACTTGGTGTGTGACAATGGCCCTATAGCCCACTGGCTTGCCATTTAACACCACTTGGGATTTAAACCAGGGGAGATAACGGACCTGATATAGCAGAATAAGTGGAAATATGATTGCGTGTGTGAAAGTGTATGATATACACTTGCGGTTAGTTAGTTACAGATAAGTGTTGGTCAAATAAAATAAATAAAGAAACAAATTTGTTTACAATAAATTTTTTTTGCGGAACTGTTAGATAAAAGCAATATAACTTTTGAGATTGTGCTGTATACTCAGGCTGTGCCCTCATGCCTATGACAACATCACAGATGTGCTATATCTAGCAGTACAGCACTCCCTTTATGTGATATTGCTTTGTAATTAACATGTGATTCTCAATTGTGTCTAATATTTAATTTTGTAATCAAAAGAACCAGTTATTAATATGTAATTATTAGATAGATCAGGAGACAGACAGACAATAGGAAATACATTAGCATTTTCCAGTTAAAAAAAGGGTTCCAGCAGACACAAGCTGTTTGTATGTTCATGTGCCTGGATACAGGCTATAGAAAGTATAACCATATAAGACGTTAGGAAACACAGTGAGTTAAGTTACATGTCACATGTACATTACTGCACAGTGAAATTCTTTCTTTGCATATCCCAGCATAGCTCGGGTCAGAGCATAGGGTCGGCCATGATACAGTTCCCCTGGGGCAGACAGGGTTAAGGGCCTTGCTCAAGAGCCCAACAACGGCAACCTGGTGGAGCTGGGGCTAGAACCGCCGACCTTCCGAACAGTAACTTAGTGCCCTAACCCTCTGAGCCTTGTATTATTGGCATAGAGGCATTGGTTTTCTTTAGTTAGTTCAGCTCATCCCACCATCAAAACCCCATCATGCATGTTACAGTATCTCGGAGATCACCAGCCACCTAACAATCCCAAGTCTCCACTTTAAAAGCTGTGGCATATAGCTGCATTGATTCTCAATCTTTAAGTTCAGTGTCTGCAGCCTCCATTATTTTTATACTCGACTGGTTTCTCTTTTGTTTTGTTTTTTGTCACAGATTGTACAGTGCTCCATGAGATGATCAAAGCTTGGGATATTTTATCCCTGACCTGTCCGATGTGTTCCTTGGTCTTCATGATGCTGTTTGATCACTAATGTTCTTTAACAAACCTCTGAGGGCTTCGCAGAACAGCTGGATTTATACAGAAATTTATACTAATTTCACACGTGTGGACTCTATTTACTACTTAGGTGACTTCTGAAGGCAATTGGTTCCACTAGATTTTCGTTAGGTGTATCAGATTAAAGGGGGCTGAAAAAAAATTTTTTTTTGCCATTTTCCCTCCACTTCACACTTGTGTTGGTCTATCATACAGTAACCAACTTATGATCATATCACATAAAATCCCAATAAAACACATTTATGTTTGTGGTTGTAACGTGACAAAATGTTAAAAAGTTCAAGGGGTATGAATACTTTTGCAGGGCTTTGTAAGAGCAAACTGTAAAACCTGATTGTCTCCACTGTGTTCAAGATTATTTAACCTTTTTCTACTATTAATTTTGATTGTAACTGCCCTTAGCAACATCCACTTGATATTAGAGCAGCAGACAGCCCAAACTTTTTACAAATTAGCACCAGAATTGCTAAGCCCATCACAAATGTCTCAATATAAATGTCTGAAATGTGTTTCAGTTTGGAGTTTTCCTTTAAGATCAGCATATCTAAGTTAAGTTGATACATTGCCTTGGTAGGTCATCTGGAAAGTAGAGTGGAAGAGTTCTCTCGGCTCTGCAGAACGCCTACTAAACAGTCGCCTGAAGACTGCAGCTCTGTGTTATGGACTGTGAAGCTAATGTTCATCTGCCACCCAGGCCCAGTCAGCAGAGTTTAATGAGCCATACTGCATTAAAGCACTCCATTCAAGTGTGCCTCTCAAATTCTGTCTTATTATAAAAGAAAATTTATTTCCTTTGGTCCATCTCACTGTTCTGGCTGTGATTATTTTAAATCATTTCTCAGGGGGCAAGTGAAGTTGAGAAGCAGCCATCCAACAAATTTATCAAACAACAATGTCTACTGATTAAAGGTTCCAATAGATATCAAAATCTGTTTTGGCTTCTATCTATTCAAACACAAGGCTTTTATTCGTGTCTCGATATGCAAAGTATCAAATGGACATTTTAACCTACCCTCCCACAATGCTTGTAGGTGGTCCAATTCACTCATGTGCACTTTATTTGAACGGTGTCCTCCTCATTTGTCTAAAATTATGTTTCCCTAATGTATACCTATAATGAATATGAACATTTCATAAATTATAATGTGCATGTCTTAGATTTTAAAATTGATAGTCAGTTCTGCTTTCTTGATTGATTGATTGATTTATTTATTTTAGAATACTGTGGTACGCTTTTATTAGAGGGCCATGGTTTTTAAAAGTGAGAGCCAGGGGTCCATCAAGCAAAGTCAGGATGTTCATGATTTTTTTATTTTGTAATTTAACCATTATCAATGTTATTACGTGTAATATTGAGGTATTAGTCTACCTGACTAAAATTGAATGTAATTAATTCAAACCTCATAAAAAAAAAAAAAAACTCATTAGCAAGTAGGACTATAAATAATCAGCTCATCATCATATCAGATAATGGAAGGTTTAAGAATAACGGCTTTAAAAATGTGATTGAACATACTGATCATACAGTATGTAACAATTCTTTTACAGTATGTAACCATTTTTTATTTGTTTGTTTGTTTGTTTAGTGCTGTCAAAGATACTTGTTAATGTTTATTTGTATCCAGGTAATTGTATTGCTTTTTTTTAATCTCAGGTCATGAGTAGGCAAGCAAAATATCATCGCACTAATCAGCTTGTGGAATGTCTGAATAAAATTTTATACCAAAAAAATGTGGGTAGTTTTGACCCATTTTATTTTACAGAGAACTACACAGAAAGAAAATAAATATGTATTTAAAACTTGTAATGTAATTTGACATTATTTTCAATGGGTTTGACTGCACTTGGTCAGGGACTAAAGTGAACTTTCCCATGCTTCTTTCCTCATACTACTACAGACATTCTCAGACATGGATGATCAGAAATCAACTCCTGAAAACTGACAGCCAAAGAAGTCTGATAGAGTGTGATAGAGGTAACTGCAAAAGAGGTTTCAGAAACAGGTGCTAGTTCAGAGACAGAGGACAAGCTAGGAGATAATCCTGATTTTTTTCTTTTATCTTTAGATGAAGAGAATTCAGAGAACAAACCAGCTACTGTCTCCACACTTAAAGATGTACATGAGAGAAAACAACAATGGGGTATGCAGATATGAAGACGGTCACCAAAACTAAGCCAAGACAGAGTTCGCTTATAAGAAAAAACAGTCTAGACTTTTGACACTAGTTCGCTATATTTCAAGATCCAAATATGACCAAGGGTAGATAGCCTGTTATTTATTTTTAGTGCATTAAGTTGTGTAGATCACTATTTTCACCAAAAATCATGAATAAATAATGAGTATAATATGAGTGTATGTGAAGTTTATTTTATAATTAAACAGGTCTCTAAGTTCGAAAAGTTTGAGAAATACTTCTGCAGAGTAAATATAGTAGTATGTATCATGTATGTAATTAATAATACAACATTAGGTAGATTTAGTAACGGTAACTAACATTAAGGCATTTATTCTTTAACTTTGTTTTACCCTTTCCAATAGTTAAAAATTTTAATTGTTTAAACACCCCTACTGAAAACTATGTTAGATATTCTGGGTTTGACCAAACTCTGACAGGGTTGTTAATAAAATATAAAGAAAACACACTGATACCCTTACTTTTAAACTTAGTTACTAATAAAGCATTTTATTGGTGTGTTTTTCTCACCCACATATGTTATTCATTCATAGATGTAATATTTTCTGTAAAATATAAAATATAAAAGTCTAATATTTTCTAAAGTTAAATAATTTAGACTAGTACAGACCTTAACTTTAGTCATATTTAATTTACAGCATTTTTAAAAACTTAAATAAAAAAAAGATATAAACTTCACACTGCTTTGAATGTAAAAAGAAAGAATTGCACCAAAGCTAAGGATTTACTGGTATTATAATCAACAACACCAGTCCAATTATGCACTATTGAGAAAAAGGTGCAGACATTAGAAAATGCAAGGTCCCTAGCGACCAGAAAGTGTCTGTTTTTTTTTATCCAAGTTCAAGAAAAGCACAGAAGTTCCAGTCAAGTAGTAGCCTAATTGACTAGTAGAGCTGACAAAACTATTTTAAATAATTGCATCTGACCATAATTAAAATGACTTGGTGCAAAGCTTACTTTCTTCGAACTTAATAAAGCAATACGAAACTTCATATCTTATAATTACATGACATTCATTAGGGTGACTCATGACGGTAGTGGTACTCTATTCCTTTTTCTTTTTTTCTCAGGAACTATTTTGCAGTCAGTTGTATGTAGGTAGAAAGTTTTACTTATTTTTACTAGAAAAAAAAATATTTGGCTCACTTTTGATTAAAAAAGACTTATAGCCTACGTAACTTCTTCTGGCATAACTTTTTCCTTCTCTGCTCAGCTATGATTTCAGTAGATAACCGATAGTTATCGCAATATCGGATTTAATCATCCAGTATCAAGTACAGGCTTCATCCAGTAAAATATTATAATATATAATGTTGAGTTTAAGTAAATTACTATTTATACAGTATAAATACCATGTACACATATGGGGAACAGTGCTGACTTGACAGTTGTCCAGAAGATGAATGTTAGGGTAAGGTGGGTAGGCCACAGAAGCTGTTTTATCAAATCATTTTTATAGAAAGTTGCCTGGAAGGGAATGTGTGGGAGGAAAAGGTGCACAAGCAGCAGTGATGACTTTAGCCCTAAGATGATTGTCAAGCAAAGCCAATGAGAGGACTTGGGAGAGCTTCACAAGGAGTGTAGTGAGGCTGGAATCCATGCATCAAGAGCCACCATGCACAGACGTCTTCAAGAAATGGGTTAAAACTGTTTCATTCCTACTATCAACCTACTCCTCAACCAGAGATGTCCTTAAAAGCTTCTTGCCTCATCTAAGGTGAAAAATAACTGGGCCATTGCACATTGATACAAAGCAAATTTAGCATTTAATTAAATATTCCAGGATAAATTTTCCACAGTTGGTCATCTTTTGGTATTGGTCCACACAGCATCACGCAAAACTGGCTGAACAGATTTTTATGAAACTTTGCCAGTCCTTCAGTATTTACCTGATGTGAAATCTGCACCATAAATGAAATCAAAACGTTGAGTAGAAAGAACATTATGAGCAGTTATGTGCCAGACATGTACATAGGCTTCAACTTAAAATAAATATAATTAATAAATAAATATAAAACGGATTACATTAAAGCTGATCAGCTTATATTTGGCTTTAACCTTATAACTCTTTCTACAAACTCTTTTACCGTCAACAACGGGTACTCACACTAGTATTCTAATATTTTGAGATAGTGGATTTTTGATGTTCATTAGTTATAAGCTGTAATCATCAAAATTTAAACAATAAAGGATTGAAATATTTCACTTTACACTACATTTACACATTTTGTTGTGTGTGTGTGTGTGTGTGTGTGTGTGTATTTGTATTCACACCCCACCATGATTAAAGTTGTTTATTATTTATTTCTTACAGAAATTAGTTTGTTTGCTTGTTTGGTCACTTGAATTTAAAGCGTGTTTTATTCAAACCACTGAATAAAAACACTATTATTACCACAATAAAGCAATATGAAGATCTATAGATCTTATGTCTAGTGTCTCATGTCTTAGAAAACAAGTACAGCAATATAAAAGCGCTATTGTTCCAATAAATATAATATAATTATTATATAAGTAATGAATAAAAAGTATTCCATATCATTAGCAAAGTTTATGAATATCTTAACATATAGCCATATTTTTGCTTTATTTTGTGTGGAATAACAGAAGCTGGTTTTTGTTTGTCTTTTTTAACCTTTCAATTCAAATCACGAACCCCAAGATAATTTTGATTTAGCACACTGATTCTAAACTCATTTTGTGGGCCAGATTCAAATCTTTATCCACAGGCTTACTGAAAATGGACAATTGAAGACTGAATAAACACTGCCTGGTCTTTTTCCAAACTTCAGCTGCTAGTTTTGGGGAGCCTGTGCCCAATGTAGCTTCAGATTCACATCCTTTGATGACAGGAGTGGAATTGAATATTCACCTCAAGGTTTAGCATATATTATGCATTCTTAGATGCTTTTCTGCTTACCATGGCCATAGCCTTCCTTTTAGCCAGGGGTGAAAATAGTTTTAAATTTTTGCCAGTACTATTACTACGACAATCTTCATGGGTTCATATTGTTCACTTCTTCTCGGCTTCATGCATCTTTAAAAAACAAAACATTTCAATATTTTAACACCTGTATATTTCAAATATGCTGACCACAAGAATGTTTGTTGAAATCATTTATTATTTGTCCTGTTCCAGTACAAACAACATTAATAAAGTCCATGGTCTCGTTGTGGAAAAATTTTATGTCCAGAACAATAAATCAATGCACCTTTTCACAGGCACTGTTTTTTTTATGAATTAAAGAAGGACACACATGTGCAGTCATGTACCATTTACAGAGAACCCTTGACCGTCACCTCACACCGCTTGTCTGAACTGCTGTATATGGTGTTGAAATAAAATAATGTACAGTATCATGAACCATCCCAACTTATTCTACTACACATTTTACTTGGGAGATTTTGCACCAAACGTGTGCCTGCCAAAACCCTACAGCACTGGATATCGAAGCTTATACTTACATCAAAACATAACATGGATGGTTATGATGCAGTGTGTGACCACCATGTATCAATCTCGATCATCCAGCACATACAATGGATGCTCAGTTGGATTGAGATCTAGAACCTTTTTTTTTTTTGTGATTCGATTTTGTGATTAGTTCCTCTTTCCAAGTTTCTGATTATTGCCTTGACTAGTTCATGTTATTTGTTAATCACTGACCCATGTCTGCCTTATATTTATTTACATTCTCATTTTTGTTTTTACTTAGGCTTAATTTCTGCCTAACTGACTTCCCAGCAGGAGCCCTAACATTGTACGACTGTTGTAACTTGGGTATAATGATGTTGCAATGATGTCGAACGCTGTGACAACATTCACAAAAGCATTGTTTGTTGATAACATTGAATAAATGTCCTTAATGCAACATTGATAATAGAACCTCAAAATAACTCGTTTTTAACCTTTTTTAGAGCATTTATAATGAGTAAGATTGATTTGCACAACGCTTAATCGCATTCTTAAATTTCTAACAGGGTTTAGAATTTCGATGGCAGATAGCAGATAGCTTCCACACAGCAAATGTATCTCATGTCACGCATGTTTTAGTGTTGTAAAGTTACCTTTAAAAACACTGAGGTGCATTAGTTCCAAAATTACGGTACCATCACAGTGACCGGGGCTCAAGTCCCGCTCAGGACATTATAGTTTACCTATTAACTTTGAAATTATTTTTGAAACATTGTGTAAGGGGTGGTACAGTAGTTATCATATCATCATGTACTCAACATTGTTCTGATGTCATTTCCTTAACTCTCAATGTCTCCCAATGTCTATAATGTTGCCAGTTTAACCTTAATTTAACCCTACAATGTTTTGACAATCAAAAATCCCTGCTGGGATGCCTCCAACGGTTAATTTCACACTGTTGTTCATGTGTTACTGATCTGCTAAACTAATTACTTTGTCCAGCTTAACATTAGTCAAAATGTAATTTGGTCTGTTACCTCAAATGAGGTTGTCACCCCTGGTCTAGATTAATACAGCAATTAAATTTACTTTAATATACAAATTTTAAATCATTAATACACATGTATGGGCAAGGAATTTGGATTTTTATTTATCCAAATATGTTTTTTTTTAAACCCTTTGGAAACATGCTCAGGCATAATAATTAAGGCAAAAGATGCCCGCTCTTTTTCCTTTTAAACATATGTAAAGCATGTAAAGCAATTAGCATATGTAACTGTAATACCTTCGATGCTCCTAGAGTGTAGCAGGTGTCATCTTGCATTATGATTTTAATTAAGAGTCCTTCCTACACAAAAGTTTGGATTCCAAAATTTCTTGGGAGTGGCTGGAGGATCAAACAGCAAAAAATATGAGGGGGGGATGACAATAATTTAGAAAAACTGAGCTCATAAACAGCACCAGTTGCTGAGCAACAAAGCTGCAGAGTTGGTGGAAACCTCAACAACCCAAACCCCCTTAGTCCCTCCCTCATCCGTGTGAATATGAAACAAATTACCCACGCAATCCTGTGCATTATAGACTTTCTTCATTCCCATATGACATAGAGAAGGTAGGGATGTTCCCAAGATACACATCTTAACACTGTTTATGTGACTTGACTCTGTTTTGACATTCACCAACTCTACAGTTTGTATAATATATTCTCAAGCCTTGCCCTTAAGGATTATCCATTTATGACCCAAAGTATGAGGATGGTGACAAGGACTAGGAAATGTGTGTATTTAGTTCGGACAAACAACAGTAAATGATTGGCATGAGAATTCCAGTGGCTCATAATGCCTGCAAGCAAACTATTTGATTTTCGGAAAGCACTAAGGAAAAAATACACCAAATAATATATGATAGTAAATAAAGAGCAAGGAGATTGTTTCTGACCAGTGGCTATCCATGTATCATTGTGTATGGGTCAGTATCCTTGTGAGGTAGCTGTAGTACAGTATATTATATTTTGAGTTATTTTTCTTCTTTTTTGGTAATGTTTGCCAAATTAACTAATCTTTCAAGAGGCAGTAAATAGTGCTTACTGCCAATCCTACAGTTTTTATTTTTGCTAATTTTATGCAATTATTGAGTTGAAGCAAAAACTGAAAATACATACATATATGCAAAAATAACTTTAGATTTAGGAATCTCTTTTAAGGTTTATTAATCATGTGCATTTATGTATTATTTAGCTAAAGGCAGCTCATTGGACTGAGTGATGATTCATTGGTGATGAATATCAGCATGGCTCTGATGCGATCGTAGGCACGAGGGTGCAAGAGTACCTAAGATATCATACAGTAGCTGTGCTGTTATTCATCACAAAAGCACAACCTCGTTTATCATATCACTTTTATACAACAGCTCCACAAAAAAAACATTTATTATCAACAGATTATGATTAGTTTGTTTATTTAACCAGTTATTTTACCCTGCCAACACATATCCTTCCACAACTAATGGAACAAACTAACCGTAACTAGCAGAGCTGTTGACCGACTGTTAGCAGTTATTGTAATTAACAGGGAAGGAAAAAGTACTTTGAAATTATTTCCTGTACTATGTAGCCAAAAAGGAGAGGAGAATAAAACATGAAAGCGGTGTACAGTTCTGTAAATCGCTTAAGTTTCATTTTATATTTACACTTTAGAATAGCCGCTCCATTAACTTAGTGGAGAAGTAGTGCCCTTGTTTAGGGATTAGAGAGAGATTTGGGCTATAGGCAAAATCTACAAAAAACATCTTTGTAGCTCAGCTTAGGCATAAAAAAAAAACTCAAATTGTTAAGAGGCATTTTGGAATGACTTAGAAGCAATTATTAATGAAACAAAGTATGTTTAAGATCACAACATTATCAGATTTCTCAGTTTTCTTGCTGAAAATGCTTCCATGACTGGTTTTGAATGTGGGTTTTGGCAGGCAGTACTGAGAACCATAAATGTCCCAGTGTTGTTGCGATGCATTATCAACACATGTGGGATGCTCTCATCCAATCAAATTGCTCAGTATAAAGTAACTGTTGTATAATTGCTTTTAACTACTATATGTGGATGCAGTGCCGGTCCCAAGCCCGGATACAATGGGAGGGTTGCGTCAGGAAGGGCATCCGGCGTAAAACCTGTGCCAAGTTGTAGTGCGGACTGGGT
>JAOVVB010000020.1:14656487-14674090 GCA_028570985.1 Heterobranchus longifilis | reverse complement strand
CCGATTTCCACCCAATGCCTAAACTCCAGCCGGTGGATACAATGGCGGTCCCAAGGCCGGATAAAAAGGGAGGGTTGCATCAGGAATTTGGGGTAAAACCTGCGCCAAGTTGTGTGCGGATCAGATGGTCTGCTGTGGCGACCCCTCAACGAACAACACTCGAGGAAGTGTGGAACGAGGAAGGGCTCAGTTTAGAAACACACACCTCATTAAACTAAAAAAGCTAGACTACTTGAAGAGCACCTTTTAGTCGTGCTCAGGTGGGTCACCGGGTGCATGTACTGTACAAGCAACGAATGTGAAACAAACATTCCATGTTTTTTGTCTCTTTGTCATGTTTGTATTCACCAGGGTTTTAAATAAAATATTAGATTTTTTCACCTAATGTGACCTCCCTGTTACATAATGTGACACCAAAATGATGCAGCTTAAGGAGGAGTGAAACAGTTTGAGGTGTGAAAAATAAACTCATGTCCAGAAAATATGGGACCTTTAAGGTTAATTTTTAGAAACTTTATACATTTTTACTTTTTACATACAACTCTACTTCAGTGTTTCCAAATTAAAGAGGACTCCAAGTAGAACCCTTTAATGTACAGAAAGAAACTGTAGACTGCAATATGCGCTCACTTCCATTTTCTCCTCAAAGATCTGATTGGATCACCAGAACAATCTGAGAAAATTTGCTATTCACCCTCTTACACATACACGGGTTGATTGATACCACAACAGACTAATGACCAGAGGTGGCAGAAGTACACAAATATGTGGAATAATTGAATAAGTCAAAGTGACTAAGTGAAAGTACAAAATATACTCCACACATAAAGGCATGGCTTCAAATTTTTACTCAGGTTGAAGTAGTAAGTACAGAAGTAAAAGTATACCTACAAGTATATCTCTCTGACAGAGTTAACAAACTAATAAATAGTTTTTTAGGTCATGCTACGGTGTGAGTGACAGCTTAAAGGCTTATGTTTAGATAAGAAAATCAATGCACTTTTGTGTGATCTTCTGTGAAAAGTAACAAGTCTTTATTTAAAATATAGTAAGTAAAAGTAATAAGTATCACATATGAAAAATACTCAAGTAAAGTATGGCACAAACTACTGGGTAGAAATGAAAAAAAAAAATTTACACTCAAATTAAAAATTTACAATAAGTCATTCTAAAATGATGTTATGTCTGGCCATAAATCAACAACACGGTGCACATAGTATTTTACTGAAATACAAAAACAACATTTTAAATTCATTGTTTTATTTTTTAAAACTGCTATTTAAAACCACTTATTGTCGCTGATGAAAACTCAAGTTGGCCGGCCTCTTAAAGTAAAAGTCAGCCCAGTGGTTCACAGATAATGCCCAACATATAGGTTCACATCACCTCCCTGCTGATTAATACTTTCTTTTTAGAATCACAACCAGCATCACATAAGAACCAGAACCAGTTTCAATGTGTCCTAAAGTCGTCCCGCTTGCTCTGGGTGTGCGTTCGTGGGGCTTTACGAATACTGCTGCGTGAACCTCTGATGAAACTCCTTTATCTTCTCCAAAACTGTTTTCAGTTTCTGAGTCGGAGGAAGGATTGTCATCCTGAGGAGTAGCAGAGTGTGCACGTCAACACTCGTGCGCAAATATTACGCAACAGCAACATAAACGTCAGCGCAATAACATGGCTAATTAAAAAAAAGCTTATCTAAACATTCCGCCAGCTAATGGGATGCTCATCTAAGCTCGACATTCAGATACAGTGATACCTTGACATACGTCATATTTTTTAATTTTTAATTATGTAAATGCTGATAATCCGTTCCGGCCAACCAAAAACAACACTATAATCATGTTTCTGCATATAAAAACAATCAAAACATTAAAAAAAAAAAAGACATGTAAATATTTACATGAATTTATGATTCCTCTTGGAAACGGCTGTTTTAAAAACCAAACTGAGTGCAGCTCCGTTTTCTTCTTGCTACCGTCCTTGCTAACATTCTTGGGACAAATGATGCTATGTCGTTATTAAATCCTGTACAAAATCCAAAATCCCCCCCAAAAAAAACGCAAAAATATGTAAACTTGCTTCACTTGGCTTTCCTCTGATGCAAACATGTTTCGAATGGCTCCTGGACGTATGTGAAACTTAGCTGGCGGTCGTTTGGTTCGGTTCAGTCGCTTGTATGCCAAAACTGCTTTCTTGCTAAATTTCGCTCTTTAAGATTAAAATTAGGGCGGGCTTTCATGCACAAGGTACCACTGTATCTAACAATGCTAACAAATGCTGATCTAATCTTATTGTTGAACTTGCTAACAGTGATAAGTGAAAAACCACATTTGAACATATAACCGGACAATTAGCTACCAAAAAAGCTAATTATCGATCTTTAAGAATGAATGCTAAAAAAAATTCAAACCCTCATCTTATTAGCACTTTTAAAAAATTTCATTTCCTTGTCTTTCCTGTACAGACCTGAAATGATGCGTTCCGTCTTTCTGGCCGAACCCACTGCCTGGTACCAGGCAGATGCCCATTTCCTCGAGTAAGCTCATGCAGTAGAACATGTCCGGAGACTGACCATTCTCCTGCACACAGCAACAAAGTGTGACAGCTGCACCCACTTAACACTTTAATGCTAATTATAAACTGAACATTTCTCCAGGATGAATAGGGGCCGTACCTGTGCTGCAGAGATGGCTTTAGGTGGGATCTGGATGCGAGGAAAGGTGTACATGGCTCCCTGGACCGGATTACACTTGATCCCGGGGACCTGATTAAGAGCCTGCTGTGTCATGCTAGCTTTCTTAGCCAGCTCTGCCAGAGTGTATGAGCGCTCCTACACACAGGATGAAACACATCACAAGTTTTATGCTTTAATCACCAAAATGGAGGAAACCCCGTCACTGGAATGTTCATGTCATTTTGGGAAAAACAAAGCAGGTCCACTGTTTAGAATGTTTATTCTTTACAGCATTTCACCTTAATAAAGGTTTCATATGAGGGTTCATGCGGTTCAGGAGGATTCACCACCAGATCCAGTAAAGCCTGTCCAGTCACAGCAGGACACAGACGCACTGACACCAGCTTTGTCAGCTGAACTTTGACCTCAGGGTCCAAATTCATCACCTCCATATAGCCGCCCCGAAACCCACACCTATTAAAAAAGACATAACACTCAATAAGTACATTAGCTCTAATCATTACAATCTATTCTGACTTTGCCAGGAGATTTTACATTTGACAGACACCCCTATCCAGAGCAAATTACATTTTATTTCTTTCTTTTTTTTTTTTTTTACATCTGAGCAATTGATGTTTAAGGGCCTTGCTCAAGGGCCAAACAGTGGCAACTTGGTTGTGCTGAGGTTTGAACCTGGCACCTCCCAATCAGGAATCCAATGCCTTAACCACTAAGCTACCTCACCACCAAACTCACCCAAGTTGGCAATTATTATTACTCATCGTCTGACATAAGCCTAAAATACATACTGGTTTAAATCACTTAAAATAAGCTAGGCATCTACTCACCCACATATCAACTTTTTTTTTTTTTTTTTAAAAATTTTACAAATTTTACTAACAAACTAGCTAATGTTAACTATTATAATGGATAGTTAGAACACATAGCCAAGTTTGCTATCATGTTAAATACAATAGCATTAGATTAGCTATTTTAAGAAGGCATTTTAAGCTAACTAACTTAACTGCTTTAGTGAGTCTTAATCGATAAGTATTTGTTTAATCTCTGCCCAGGCAGTGTCTATCACTTGGGAAATCCAGAACATGACATTACAATGAGATCCAGCTGAGAACTCTCACACACACTTACTCTCCCATGTAGCACTTGGACGTGGAATGAAACGAGGCGAGCTCTACTCGACCCGAGTACTCCGGACCCATCTCAAACAGCACCTTCTTAAACGAGTGAAACTCACAGCCATCCGCGTACACGTTGTCCTGATAAACCTGCACGGTCAAAAAAATGCATCTTTCAAGGACATCCAGGAGAAATTAAGTGAAACCGGGTTAGGGAAGGAGAAAAAAAAGACAAAATTTAAAAAATAAAAATTAAATATAAAATAGAAATTAAAAAGAGTGGGTTTAATTTTTATGAGCTCACCTCGTCTGCCATTAGAAAGAGATTTTCCTCAGCAGCAAAGCGGATCACATCCTCGATGCACTGTCGGTTCTGTACCTGACCTAGCCACGAAAACCGAGGGTTAAAACATCGAACACCATACTGCTGCTGAATTCTGGATTCTGATTGATCACAATTGTGTTGAATAAATTTTTATTAATTTAACATTAATGGAAGGAGTATCCAGCGTTTTAATTCGAAGGTTTTTGAGATTACAAATCTTGTGACTTTTTTACCTGTTGGATTTCCGGGATTGATGATACACAGGACTCGAGGCGTGCAATGTTTCCTCGCCTCCTCCAGCGCACGCCGCAGCTCTCGGATGTCCAAACTCCAGCACGTTTCCTCATCTAGATAATAATTTATCTGCACTGCAGCAAGCTCTGCGAGGGCGGCGGAGTACAGCGGGTACTGAGGGATGGAGATCATCACTCCAGTCCGAGAAGATCCTTCACCTGATACCAGAAGCTTCAGCATCGTCTGGGAGGAGAGAAAAAAGAGTGTTGATAAACTAAGCTGGCTAGCAAACGAAATGTTAAACCTTGTCAGTTATGACTTAGACGTAACCAGTATATCTGCTAATCTCCTATGAAATCAAGCAACAGCAAAGGAACTGGATGATAAGTTTCAGCAAATTGCTAGCAGCATGGACCTTGCAAAATTCTGCCCCTTAATAGTTCTTAGAAGGATGTGTGGTTGTATCTGTCCAAATACAGGTTCACATTAGCAAGTGGTAATGTACTAGGTGAGCATTTATTGTTGTATGTCGTTATGTAGAAAAATAAAAGCCTGTAAGGAATGTAGCAGAGGTGCTTACCGAAACTCATTCACTCATCTTCTATATCGCTTTATCCTGTATTCAGGGGCGCGGGGACCTGGAGCCTGTCCCAGGAGGCTTAGGGCACGAGGTGGGGTACTCCCTGGACAGGGTGCCAATCCGTCACAGGGCACACACACATACACACACACACTCATTCACACACTATGGGCAATTTGGGAACCCCAATTAGCCTAATCTACATGTCTTTGGACTGTGGGAGGAAACCCGGAGTACCCAGAGGAAACCCACCAAGCACGGGGAGAACATGCAAACTCCATAGTAGCACTACTCCAGTAGTGATAAATCCATACCTTGTCACTAGTAATGATTGATGATTGAGTAATGATCTCAATTTTGTTTGCAGACATCCAAACACTTCTGTTTACGCTTTTTCATGAGTTAACACCAAGTACACCCTCAAAACACAAAAAACAAATCACTGCAGACGTCCATCCATTTTTGCTCACACTATGGTTACATATGAACTGATGTAACATGTTTACACCTACAGTACAGTACACAGGTGGGACTGGGGAGATAGTATCCTTGAACGGGAAGCGCTGATAAGACAGTACGGCCAACAGAATTTTTAATATAACCAGAGTGTGGATCATTTTTGACTCAATATCTGCATGATAATGAATGGTTTACAGACCTTCAAAAACATTGTATCTGTTTGTGGAATAACGACGATAATCTGCAAGCACACTATAAGGAAAGCAAACTACAGTGGCAAGAAAAAGTATGTGAACCTTTTGGAATTTCGTGGTTTTCTGCGTTAATTTGTCATTAATTGTAATCTAGTCAAGGGTATTGAGAAATATAACATACCTAAAATAAATTACACAAAAAAAAACACAACACACTCATTCAACATTCAAAACCGTAAAAAGTACGTGAACCCTTGAAATTAATAACTGATTGAGCCCCCTTGCCAGCAATAACTTCAACTTGGCGCTTTCTGTAGCTGTGGATTAGACCTGCACATCATTCATTCAGAATTTTAGCCCTCTCTTTCTTGGTAGAACTACTTTAGCTCTGTCATATTCTTTGGACGTCTCATAAGTATGACTCTCTTCAAGTCATTCCATAGCATCTTTATTGGGCTGAGGTCTGGGCTCTGACTTGGCCACTCCGAAAGAACATTTCTGAAGCCATTCTGTTGTGGACATGCGTCAGTGTTTTGGGTCATTGTCCTGTTGCATCACCCAACTTCAACTTCTTCTAGAGTTTCAGTTGATGTTTACGCTTTCCTGAATAATTTTTTTGTCCAGCCATGGACACCCTACTTGTTTAATGTACTGTAGACTCATGGACACAGATGTTAGTCAATTCCACTAATGCCTTAAAATCTTTGGCTGTCACTTGTGATTGTTTCTTTACCTTATTGATGAGTCTTTGTGCTCTTTGCTTTTTGATTGCATGTCTACTTTTTGGTAGAGTAGCCACAGTCCCAAAGTTTTTTAAGTATAGACTAGTGAAATTCTAAAGTCTTTGAAATCACTTTGTAACACTTTCCAGCTTTAAGTAAATCAACAATTCTTGATTCCTCTGAAAGCTCTTTTTGGCAAGGCACGGCTCACATAAGCATATTCTTCTGGTGCGGATGCAAACTCAAAACATTTGAGTGGTTTTTCTCAGTCAAAGCAGCTCTAGTCCACACCTTCAAACTAATTTTATTACCAAGACTGCAGGTATGCTAACACCTGACTCTAATTAGCTTTTTTGAGGTCATTAACTCAAGGATTCACATATTTTTTCCACCCACTAGCACTATAAGGGTTTTTGTGGTCGTTCTCAATAAAGACATGAAATATCAGTATTTTTGTGTTATTATTTTAAGTACATTATACAGCTTTGGAAAAAAACAATAAGAGACCACTGCAATTTACTTTAGAAAACTTCTGGAATGTCATCAAGAGGAAGATGGATGGTCACAAACCATCAAGCAAGACTGAGCTGTTTGCTTTTTTTGAAAAAAGAGTGGTATATAGTTGAAAAACTGGTGGAGTGCATGCGAAAACACGTGAAAGCTGTAACTGCAAATCAGGGTTATTCCACCAAATACTGATTTCTCAATGTTAACAGAATTTGTGCACAAATTATTAGCATTTTGTTTTATTTGAGTTATTTACAGGTCTTCAAATACTGCATGATCTTGGGTTATTTTGATGTGTTGTGATGTCATTTCCTTTAAATATACACTGTAAATAATAATAATAGTTATATTTTGAATTTAGGAGAAATATTGTCAGCAGTTCAAAAAAAGAAAAAAAAAACATAAGAAACTGATTGTTTTGTAGTGGTCTCTTATTTTTTTCCAGAGCTGTATTTATTGTTAATACTCTTGACTTAGATAAGTATCAGATCACATTTTATGGCAAATGAATGTAGTTTGCTAGCCTGATTCTTTTAGAATAAATGTATAACACAGTGAAATGCACAAGACTACACTGGGAATAAATGGACTATTAACAGTTTGCCTGATGCGAGCTGAAATGAAAACATGTATGACACTTCGTTTTAATCCTACTCCTTGCCTGTTCCAGAAGAAATTCATCCCGCAGGTATTTTTGTTGTCCTTGAAAGATAAATACTTTCAGAGCCACCGTTTGCACGTCACTGCCCAATCCCACTCAGATAGATTAGATACAAATCAGCGACTCATGGCAGTTCACCGAGACAAATCCAGTCTTGTATTTGTAAGCATCTGGGGCCGGAGTTTAACAGAGTAGAAAACCTTGTAGATGCTACTGTAGGCATTGCATCATCCATTCATCATTAATCTATAAGGAGCTTCAAGGCTATGCATTTAGTTTCGGAATAAACAATGAGCCACAAGCTGAGCCATCAGTTTGTCCAAATATCTTTTAAATTGTAATATGATATACAGCAATCAACTGTAACACTAACACCACTGCTAGGTGAATGGAATAACATTGATTATCAATTATATACCAGTAAACTGGTTACAAACAAATCCGGTCCACAGAGGCCTCAACCTGCACCCCACAGTACCCAAAGGATCTGCCACTAATGTCCCAGTGTCAGACGCCACAGCACACCCCCAGAGGTCTTGTAGAGTCATGCCCCAAGGGGCCAGGGCTGGTGGCTTAATGTTTTGGGTTTTAATGTTATGGATGATCTGGGTACCGTTTTGTTATTTTTAACATTTATCGCATCGATTTATTTGTTGCTCTCAATGTAACTTGTAAATCTTTTAAGATAAAGGACATTTAATTTCTAGTCCCTGTATGTCTTGCATGTAATTGAAATGTATTTGTTAACTGCAAGCATAAGCATTATTTGTAACAAAACTGTAAAAAAAAAAAAAAGAAAAAAGAAAAGTATCTAGGTCCTTAAATTGCTTTCATAGCTAAAGAATAGAAAAATACAGCTATTTAACTTTTTTCTTTATTGCCTAACTAGTATAACTCCGTAGTGACGTAACTTCTACTTGTCCCTTATCATGGCATATGATCCATCATTATCCCTATGAATGAGTGATGAAAATGGATCTTCAAAGTGTACGCTTCCTGATAGGAAGGCACTGTGTAGTAGGGAAATGGTTCTGGATTTGACCTAAAGCATACGCTTGGATTGATTTACAGCTTATGTCTCTTATAATAAAAGCAGCAACTGAAAAAAAATAAAAAAATCAACAAATAAACAGGCACATGTGCGATTTTGCCAGATGTTTCCAAGTATGCTCATAAATAATATCTGTCTTTAGATAAAATGTCAGGTATAGATTTGTGTCTGTGTAGGAGTTTACTGTGTGGGAGAAAGAGTTGCACTTTTATACCAGACTTTATTTGAAATTATTTGCTAATCCTCAGTGATAAACATGTAATCCTCAGAGAGTTAGGATGACACACAGGCTTTGAGAACATTGTGCTGGCAGTACTGTATATTCTGGCTAAAAAATCGCAAATTTGATGTATCATGGTACTGTATGTACTGTATGGTTGTCCTGGGCCTTGTCTTTTTCTTTTGAATGATCCCTCTCTGTATTTTCTAGTACAAGGTAAATAAATCACTAGGAAACATATATTTTTAAATAGTGTTGTTATGATGGTCATGTGGACACAGTGGAAGAGTTGGTAATCTAGGTCCTAAATTTACATCTATGTTTGCATGGGGAAATTTTTCGTAATCAGAGTCAGTTTGCGTATGTGCTTAACTCGGTTTTCTAGGCGTGTAGTTGACCTAAGGTGCAATACACAAAGACAAGTGCAAAAACAGCAGAAGCGACAACACAATGACATTAGATTAAAACAGAATGTGTGGGTCCTTATTGAACAACATATGCTCATTTCTGATTACCTACACAATATGTAGCTACTGTGTTGTACAGAACTGACTGAATAACGATCTACCCTTTCAAAGTGAGTTGATGTCACTGTTGATCGCTTTTACTGTTGTGTTTTTGGTTACATGAATGCAAAACAGAAAGGGTAGGTCCCTACTGAACATCACATGATCGTTTCTGGCACGGAGTCCGATCAGCATTTGAAGGTCGACCGGGGCAGAAACAAGCATGTGATCAATAAAGACCTAACCTTTGCCTTTTGAGTTGATGTCATTGTTTTTTTGTCAACTGTTGTTGTAATCAAATTTGTATTGTAACCAGATTTCATGTAAAATATGAGAAAACTTAATAGAATTATTTATGAATAAAAAGACAGTAGTCTGGTGTGTTAATATAATGCTACAGGAATGGACTTTGCTGGAGTCATACTAATCACTGCAAATTCAATTTACTTTAATTGTATTTAATTGAACAATATTGTTTCCATTGTCATTCAGTCAGCAAATAAAATAACACTTGATCTTGCACATGCATAGTAAATAATCCATATACAATGCATACTATATATTGCACAAATATGTTTAAACACTTGTTTGTGATATCGGCTCGATCGCTTCATTCACACATCATATAGCATAGCTTGCAGTTCCTAAAACATTTCTCAGTTGTCCAGTTTTTTTTGAAGTTAATTCAATGATTTTCTTTTACTACTAGGCCTCCATCTCTATGTGAACCTCTACAATTTATACGCTGCTTTATATTATAAAATATGCAAAATATCAATATAGAAAACTTAATATACAGCAAAGTGCAAAAGTCTTGAGCCATCCTGCATTTCTATATATTTTGCTTCCAAAGAGCCATACTTTCTTGTATTTTTAATGTAGTTCTCCAGTCTTTCTGAAGCACTTTTTTTTCTCATTTTCCAGCTCCAGGCCCTGAACCTGACCAGTTTCAGAGGAATGTTTTTGTTTGTTAGGCCACACAGTAAGCT
Source organism: Heterobranchus longifilis (assembly GCA_028570985.1). Lineage (NCBI taxonomy): Eukaryota > Metazoa > Chordata > Actinopteri > Siluriformes > Clariidae > Heterobranchus > Heterobranchus longifilis. The sequence goes on along the minus strand of JAOVVB010000020.1, from coordinate 14,663,829 downwards.
ATGAATTATTCAAACGAGAGGGAAAATGAGGTTGCTGCTCAGGTTGTTACATAAACTACCAATTTTTTTAATTGAATCTTTAGGCACTTTGCAGCCTGTCACAATAAAACATTTGTTCCCATTTCTTTCATTTAATCTACAGTACATATATATTTTTTTCATATTAAGTATTTAAAGGTGGCTGAAGACTTTTCCACAGTACTATATCTAGCAAAGCAGTATTATAGCCTAAAACTTATATGAATAATTATATTAGAATATTTTTTTAGAACAAGTATGGGGGGAAAAGACAGTTTGAAAAGAGTTCCTGAAGGGTTTATAAAGATTATGTTTTTGATGAATTAGTGTTTGATAAATTAGTGTAAAAAATGTTTCAGAAATCCTAAATTAAAAGTAGTAGTCTAAAATTAAACATGTGATATTTGATGCACAAATGCAAATGACATGATTGACATCCAAATAAATCATGAGTGAGCAAGTTTGTGTATTTTAACCATATACTGTAATTGTGCATCTCAAGTTATTCATTTGTGGATCACATAAAATTTACATTTGTTCTATTTACTTGTTATTTTACATGGAATTTGTATTATATATATATGTAAAATCATGTAGCAAAACTATTCTTGTAAGCATAGAAGGCTAAAGTTCTTGTACAGTATTATCTTTATTAATGGGTCACCCTTGTGGATTTTGTATGAGTATGATCAGCAAGGTCATCTTTTGACCTTTAATATTTCTAATATTGTAGAATATGTTCCAGCTTATAAAACCAAAACAATGATGTTCTAAACAATGATGCATTTGCATTTCATTTGGAAAGCCAAGGACAAAATGAGTAAAATTTCGGAAAGATGACAATACATTCTGTCTCATGCACAGACTCTCTCTCGTTCTAACTACAGCAAGGTTTTTGATCCCTTACCTACCCTTAACCTTTTACTTCATTTGGTTACTTGTTCACTTCCAGACTAACAAGAATTACTGACATAGGCCTTTAGTTTTCTTGTCAATGGGTGTTTGTGTAAGCTGTACGGTTTCTGGCCTATTGATCTAGCATATTGATTGAACCTTTTGCTAATTTCTGATGAGAAAATCTTCATCCTTATCCAACTCATGGTTAGATTTTGCTATTGACTTATATTACCACCTGGAATATTTCCTTAATAAACTTTTTAATAAGCTTATTGGGGGAAAAGGTATTGGCAAAGAATATTGATATGACTGACTTGATAATTGATACCTTCACTCAGTGCGTGGCCTATAAAATTTGTAGTTGAGGCCTGTATAAACATCTCTTTAATTCCCCTTCATCTCAAGACAATCAAAGCAATTGCCCTGTGAGCCACTGTAGTGAATTAGCATAATGAGCCTCCGAGGGTTGAGGTACCTGCATTACCTTATCAATTTGCAACGGTGGCTCCAACCGCGAGTCAATTTCAAAAAGTGCCCAATTAATTTACTTAGAAAGTCAACATAATTATGTTGATGAGAAATCCCTTGTTTTACATTTGGGCAGGAGGGGTAAGTGCAGAATAGGTAAATACTTTATATGTTTGAACTTAAGAAGAGACATTTCTGCAATAACAAGGCATAAATACATTTAAGATTTTCTTTTCTTTTTTTCTTTTTTCATTGGCACCCCATCTAGGGTGTACCCCGCCTCATGCCCTAAGTCTCCTGGGATAGGCTCCAGGCCCCTACGACTCTGTATAAAGGAAAAATCGGTATATAGACAATGTTATGAGAGATTTTATTTTCTTGAATATTAAAGACTCCTTTATAATCTTTATACTAGAAGCCTTTATAATAACTGTAATAGGAGTCATCATTTATTTGGCCATATTATTTATTTGAGTTTGCTTCTTATAATGTCATATGATTTAAACTAAAGATGTGTCAGATATGAGTCATGCTTGTTTGTCCACTGACTTGAATAATTTTTAGCTGATTCAACTCATCTGGTAATGAGCAATCCTTCACGGGTTGAAGGATCTGCATTTGGCTAAAGCGCACATCTTCCTTCATCAGAGGTGAACACTACAAAATATATAAACTATGAAATTATTGCACTGTGTAGAGATATACTTAACGTTACACATGACCGAATTTCACTTACTCACAACGTTTGGCATAAAATGGATGAATAAATAATAAAGGCTCAGGACCTTACTTGAAAAAAAGAGAGAGAAATCACTGCCTAGATATAACCAGTAGAGGCGCTATATCTATTTGTTCAAAGTGGTGTGGGGTCGAATCGAAAGGGAATCGATTCCTCATGAAATACTCATTCAAACGAATCGATTCATGAACACAAACGATTGTTTAAAAAGGAGTGTTGTTGTGCTTGACCTGTAGATATTCAAATAGCAAAGATAACACGATTTTTGAAATAAGAATCAATGATTAAATATAAGTTGTACAGTTTTAATAACTATTTTGCCATAGATGAGTTTTAATATGAACAGTAACCTTGAAAACATATTATAAAATAAATATCTAAGTGTTATAGTCAGTGATAAGGCCAACACCATTTCAAGTTCAGGTTTAATATCAAGTACAGTGCATTGTATAAATCTATGTATGGCATAATAGTCCGAAATGAAATGTCATTTGCATGTTCTACCGGAATAAAAAAAAGTCATGATTATAATGAACTAAAATGGTGAGAAGGTATTAAATGAATTTGCTAAAACAACAGGCTGGCTAGCATTCATATAATGTTTTATATTCATATTTATGCGTTCTTAGTTTTCGGACACTTAAAAGTCTAGACAGGATGTAATTTTTCTTTGACTTTGTGAGAGAGAAGGGGGGTACAGTAATAAAGAAATGACTATTTCTAGCTGCTATAACATAAATAATAAGTTGTCTAACTGATGCGCTGCAGTATTAACTAAACCAATCTATGGTACAATAGATACCCACTGTGGTATTTATTTATTTATTTTTGCCATAAGACACATTGCCTGATGGATGCTCACCACCTTGGAGATATATACGTAGTTTCTGTGGCAGTTACTTAAGAGGTCGGGTTGCCAGCTCAACGAATGATTGGCATTCACACACTACGGCTAATCTGGGAACGCCAGTTAGCCTAACCTAACTGGAAGGAAAACGGACGACCCGGAGAAAACCCACCACATGCAAACTTCATGCACACAGACCCAAGGCAGGAATCGAACCCTGACCCTGGAGGTTCAAGGCGACAGTGCTAACCACTAAGCCACTGTTCTGCCTCACTGTGGTATAAAAGGAATAAAATGCTTAGAAATGTGTTATAGGAAAATTGTAAATTTCACTATGGCAACCCCTTTTTTGTTGATTGTTTTCTTATCAGGGCACACTCTTAAGTGTTCCTATTATTCCTAAGTATATACAATGAGTACATTATGCATACAGCATGTAAACGTTCATGTATCACTGACTTGCTCATCATCTATACCGATTTATCCTGTATACAGAGTCATGGAGCCTATCCCAGGAGACTTGGGGCACAAGGCAGGGTACACATTTACAGCATCTGGTAGACACCTTTATCCATTTTTATCACATCTGAGTGGTTGAGAAAAAGTTTAGCCTTGCTCAAGGACCCAACAGTGGGGTTTGAACCTGGGACCTTCCGAACCATAGTCCAATGCCTTAACTACACACTCACATGCTCAATCGCACACTATGGGCAATTGGGGACGCCAGTTAGCCTAATCTGTGTGTCTTTGAATTGTGGAAGGAAACTGGAGTACCCGGAGGAAACCCAACAAGAATGGGGAGGACATCCGAAGTGCATGCTCACAGACTCGAGGCAGAATTCGAACCCGAACCCTGGAGGTGCAAGAAGCCAGTGCTACCCACTATGCCATATTTATATATATTTTTTAATTATCATTAAAAACAACAGTTGCAATGAGATTACATTCATATTTCACTGCATTAACCCTGTCGAATCAAACAGGTTGATTCGAAGGAACCGATTCAGTCAAGTGAGTCACGATGACCATCACTAATGCAAATCGCTATTGTGCGACACCATTGTTTTCTCACAGGACCAACGGTCGGGCCAGAAGGAGGGATAAGATACCGAAAGTATTCGCCATACACTTTGACTGGACAAGCGTGGCCAAAAGACAGCTTTATAAAATAAAACTTTATATTTCCATTCATTCAAAACTCGTCTCCACTTTATCAGTTTCCTCTGTGTGGATGTGCTGTTTTAGGTAATAATAATAATAATAATAATAATAATAATAATGCATAGTTAAAAAAAAAATGCATGCATGCGTGCGTCAGTGCGCTATAGAATTAAAAACAAGGGTTTTTTTGTTAGGCTGTGAGAAACACAAATTGTGAATGTGCCGTTGTTTCCTCCCTCACCCCCACCACCACGCACACACACTCTCTCTCTCTCTCTCTCTTTCCCTCTCTCTCTCCCTCTGAAGGTGAAGCGACTCCAAACTCGCAGCGGCGTTAGTAAAGAAGAAGCAGGTGTCCAACATGGCGAACGCGGCCAGCGGAGCTCTCGCAAGTCTCCTGCTTTTATCAACGATTGCGGCAGCTGTTCTTCAAGGTACACTATCACTATTTACATGCCTCCTTTTTTTCGGCGTTGCGGATTCTTTTGCGAAACACAATCTCAGAGCGGCAAACAAGCAGCGGGGGCGTGAAACACACACGCACGCACACACACACTCACAGCGCGCGCATAAACACACTGCCTGGATGCGCCATATGGATTGTCACGATGGGGGGGGAAAAAAAGTATAAAGAGTTGACGAAACATTGTGTTTCTTCGTGCATTTTTGCGTTCGATTCGGTTATCGTGTGTTGGTCTTGAATTCCAAGCGGACAGATGTTGATGTGGTGTTGTACTGGAGCCTGGATGCATGTTGGAGAAGTGAGAAAAGAGAGGAAAAAAAGAGTCGTGGCACGGAGTTCGCGCTCGGGTTTCTTTACTTCCATGTAACACTACAATGTTGCCAGTTCGTTTTATAGCCGGTGAATATGATGCGAGTCAAAGATGTGGTCATGAAAAGAAGTAAAAATGAATCAATCAGTCATAAATAAATACATCAGTGCGTTGCGTTTGGATGATGGATGGGTTAAATGGGTGATGTGGAAACGGAACCGGGTCGTGCTATGCCGCATGATCCGAAACTGAAACGGTCTGGTTGCGCAGTTGATGCTGTGCCCGATCTCTGTATCGGATATTAATCGATTAGTCTGATTGTGGAACGTACAAAGCGAAAGTTAGACGAATATGCACTGACTGTGATGGCGCGATTGGTGTTGGTGCCTTCTCTATGGAATTAGCCTGCTTATAGTATGGTTTCCTTCAAAGTTTATACCCACGTCATGAATTATTATTTGATTTCACTTTAACCAAATTTTAAAATCTCCAAATTGCTTAAAAAACAAAAAGCGTCTCCTACTTTATTGAAGTTCGTGTGCAGTGTGTGCAAGCTGATCCAGTTACAGTGCGACACTGAACCATGAACGCAAAATACGTTGTTGTTGTTATTAGACTCCTGGGAGGCAATTTTGCGCTTCCTACATACACTTGGGTTATCGCGGAAAAAAAGGAAAATATATGGGGAAGAAACAACCCTGTGATAATATGAGATATAAGATGTTCTAGGCTTCTTTCGTGTAATCGAGTAGCAGCTCTGTTCCGATAGTCTGTGGCATTTCTCCAAACCGTGTATGAAATCAATGAGACAGTGTGTGTGTGTGTGTGAGAGTGTGTGTTCATTACGCGTGTTTTAAGCGATGCTGTGTTCACTCAAAGCAGATAAAGAGATAAAGCCCCTATACTCGTGTTTTCTGTCAGACAGTCTTACTGGATGTAAACGGTTATTTTCCGTTTAAGGGATAAAAAGTCACGTTTTTTTTTAAACTCGTTTAAATCCTATAAAACACATAAACTTTGTTGTAATTAAAAAGGAACAAAAGAAACCATTAATTTTCAGTTTTATTCCAGAAGCTAGTTCTAGCACGTGCTAGTTCAACCGTTAGCTAATTAGCTAAAACCTTCACGTGACAAGTCGTGACGTAATCAGTCAGTATTTCTTACATTACCGATTATCCGCTATAATCGATTATTTATCATAAGTTTAAGCAGTTTTACCTTGATCGACAAAGCCTTATTAAGTTCTTCCGACACCGTAATCTTGGCTGCGTTTTGTTCGTTTTGTAAAGCGCGCACAGCTTTTAGGTGTCAGCAGTAATTTCTGATTTTATGAAGACAGTAGGCCATCACAGTTGGAAACAGACATCGCGGGCAATTAAAAGACCATTAGTCGGTTTGCTCTCGCTCAGGGTAATCGGCTGTGGAGAGAAAAATAAATGGTTTAATGCATGCGCAAATTAAACCTGGCTGATTTAGTCAGAATATTCACAGGTTTGTTAGCAAAACTCACAGCAGAAGTTTGGATTGCTGAGGCAAGCCAATAAATGAGTTGGGTAAAATAATAAATAAAAAGGATAGAATTGCAAATTGACAACGTTGCTTGCAGCTGAGTTGGATTTGTACTTGGAATTAAGTTGGCTTTTCCCTGGAATTATGAATTCTGTGGTTAACAAGGACCAGAAACTTCCATGGCAAATCGCATGTTGAAACCATCACACATGCCTCTGTAAATTAATTGCACAGGGACTCACTTATAAGACCTAGAAATGTGCACAAGTGCATAACACCTGACCCGCATCCCTTGATTCGATTTGCTGAAAGTTTTTAACCTCCATTGCAGCTGTTCAAGAATTATTTGTGCAGCAGTATTATATTTTAAGGGCAAGACCACCAATTTACCCCAAAATCACAACATAAACCTCAAACCACATTGAGATTTTCATTAATTGCAAAGTGACTTTAAAATGTGTCTCTTGTTACTGTGAAAAAATAGTTGATTCACTTATACAGTACAAAAGGTAGATTCTGTGAACTGATGAAGTTGTTCATGCTATCCTCTGCTTGACTGAGATGGTTGACTCTTTTTGCATGTTGCATGATGCTAATAGGTTGTTGTAAGTTTACATTTTTATAAATTGTTATTAATGCTTTATTTTTTTTTATATTTCTGTCTTAGCTACACGACTACATTTGGTCAAAGAGGAAAGTCTCATTTTCTCCTTGAACCATTCCTTCAGTGCTATTGTTTAGTCCCCCATGGTGATTTCTTTAAAAGTCATTTGCATATGAAAGACAAAGACCTCGACGTTTAAAAGCTCTTATTGAACAATAGCCCCAGCTCCCTGCTTCAGCAAGAGTCTCAGAATGGTGGTCACTGAGGAATGTGCTAAGATGAGGACACAGAGCTAAGATTAAGACTAGTGTTGGATAACAGTACAA
>JAOVVB010000020.1:14627617-14642082 GCA_028570985.1 Heterobranchus longifilis | reverse complement strand
ATTAAAAGTTAATTAACTAAACAAAGTTTAAACAAAAGCATTAATCAGTGTGAAAATTGTGTCGCTTCATTGGCAGATTAGCAAAACAAGCTAACTAGCTATGCAAACTCATCTAAGGCGCCGATAATTTCTGTTACTGCTTTCCAAGGTTTATTTTTCTTCCAACCGTCTCTATACACACTTAACGAGAGGGTGGATAAGATGAAACCGTTTAATTTCCATTTCCACTTGAAACTAATTTCAGGAATAAAGACGAGGGAGCCGAACAATGGCTGGCTCATGCAAACTAATCACGCAGACTTGTTGACTCGTCGTCATGCGTAATCAGCGCAGAACGCCGTAAATGGAAAAAGGTTAACATCCTTCTTTTAGTTTATTTATGTAAACACAGCTCTATGCTGCACACGCGCTTAGTAATGTTGATAAATGTTGTAGAATCCTAATCAGTTCATTGAACCTAATTATTGAGATTTTTGTATGCTTTGCTGAAGCTAACTAATGGTCTAATGTTAGAGATCGATTTCTATTGATTGGAGCACATTACTTCCTTTTGCTATATGTTTTACTTATCTTTTTTTTTTTTTTGGCATACTGTGGTTGTATATGAATGTGTTCCTTCTGATAATTCATTATTTATACAGCACTGAAAGGCTACACTCAGTTAATGCGACCGTGGAACAGTTTTTAAATCAGACATGTATCCCTGTGAAGGAATACACACTTATCTAACCTCTCGTTAAGTGCGTATAGAGATGCTGTAAAGAAAAATACATCTTGGAAAGCAATAACAGAAATCATCGGTGCCTTATGAGTTTGCATAGCTAGTACGCTTAGCTTGTTTTGCTAATCTGCCAACAAAAGTACACAATTTTCACACTGATTAATGCATTACATTTTTTTTTACTTTGTTTAAACTTTGTTTAATTAATTAGCTTGAGAAGCTGTATATAAGAGCTGAAAACGTATAAACAATAATCAATAATAAATAAATAAATAATAACGAATATAAATAAATGAACTAAGTATTAATTGTTACAAAAGTATATATTTTTGCACAAATAGAGATTATACTCTGATTATAATAAGCAGCTGTGTCACACTGAGTGTGATTGGATATTAGCAGTTATACCCAGCAGGAGCCCCAACGGTGGATGACCGTTGTAAGTTAGTTATAATGACATTGTGATGATGTCCACCATCTGGACATTGCCTGGACAACAGTGTTTTTTGTTGCGAACGCAATCCAAAATAGGACGAAATGTAATCATTTCTTTAACGCATTAATGTTGATTAACAAATTCAAATTTTTATTCATCACATATAAAGCCATACACATATGCAATGAAACATTAATTCTCACGGCGTTCGACTACATCCATGGTCCTTTAAGTTTTTTTTTTTTTTTTAATTCCAATCGGAGATCAGGACGGCCACAACAGCGGGACGTCCACAGCAGTCATGCATCTCTTAGTGTTGTAATGTTACCTCTATGGTTAATTTTCTTTTGGAAATATTGTGAAGAGGTCTATCTAAGCTCCCAAATTACTCCACTGTAATATGGAGTTTGAACAGCGTCCAAACTGCACCCCATCCGGTTTCACAGAACAGATCTCAGATCACGTTAAGCGGGTTTTTATTACCCTTTTGGCTGCTTTCCAATGTAATATTTCAGTAAATTGCTCTTGTCCTGTATTGGGGTAGTGGTAGATAAGTGGGTTAAGGCTCTGAGTTACTTATTAGAAGGTTGGTGGTTAAAGCCCCAGCTCCACCACCAAGTTGCCGCTGTTGAGACCATGAGCGAGTCCCTTAAACCTATATGCAACTTCTTCAGCTGCAATATGCGAAGAATAAAAAAAAATTCTGCGCATCCCTTTCAGGCCATCAGTTTGATATTGTTCTGAAGTTTTTGCTGTTTTTTGTGCAATGTTATCTCATTGTAATCTTTGTCAAAGTTGTTTTCATTTCTTTGAAGCATTAATGTTGACTAACAAATTAAAATTTGTTATTTCATCAAAGTAATTCTAACATTTAAAAACATAGCGTTGAAACAACGTCTGTAACATTGCAAGATTTTGACACTTAAAATTCCTGCAGTATATACTGTTACCCAGTTTTGTTTAATTTAAGGTTTCTTATTATTGGTTGGATCAGCAGCGAGCATTGTGTGTGTGTGTGTGTGTGTGTAGTATGGGTTTTGCACAGTGGTGAGGTTAGAAAATAAGTTAATTAGCAACATTTTTTTGGTACAGCAGTAATGAAATAAACATAGTTTATTTCCAAGGTAATTGGGCTTTATGGGAAACTTTGTGTTCTTTGGAGCGTTAGTCAACTCTATGTGACCTTAGATTATGGCGTTATATATTTTCTATTTTATGTTACATTTTAAATTGGTTTTTAATGTCCTTTCTTTCTGTTTTCTCTATCTGCTGCTTTGCATAGAGTCTTGTGTTTACTCTAAGAAAATGCAGAACCCTTAAGAGGCCTTCAATTGTCCCTTTGGGGAACCTTTATGATTCTGTAAAACTTTATCAGCGAACAGTGAGAATCAAGACGCAACTATCTGCTCTGTCTCCTAGAAACTTTAAATATTTAATTAGTACAGGACCAGTTAAAATCTTGAAGACAACTCTGAATGCCGGAAGTCCCCTACTTACAAACGTTCGGAGTTCCGAACTTTCGAAGGTACGACCATGCGTTGCATACATCTTCTACAAGTTCAGTACAAGCCCAGGATTTCCGGGAGCAAGCGATGGCAGAGATTGCTCGTTCTTTATCATGAATTGTTCAACCATCAGCAGGATTCTATAGAAACTCTGTACTGTAATACACTGTGTGTAGCCAATTGTGTTAGTATCCTAGTACCTAGACAATGTTTGTTGGACTTACGAACAAATTGGCGCTCTCGAAACGGAGACTTATTGAACCTTGTTAAAAAAAAGAACCTGCTGGTCATTTATCATTTCGCTAAATTGTAGAACTGCACAATTTGATTTAAAAAAGATATATCAAATAAAATAAAATTTAATTGCGATTATTTTGTGTATTATTGTGATTTAAACTGCGATATGTAACTATTAAATGTACCATTTTCTATTTAAACACATTTATCTAGCAGCGAATAATGGTACAAATGACCTCATTAGGAGGATTTTCGCCAAAAATTATTTGTCAAATCATAATTATTAAACAAAAAAAATCCAAATAACTTAAATTATTGACAAATTCTACATAAATCCTGACCATGCCTTTTACCTATAATAAAGTTGCGATTAAATAACCGCACAGGTCCGTATTGTAATTTCTATACGATTAACTGTGCAGCACTAACATACTATCCTGGTAAACACTTTAAGGTTCTCTACTAGTGATGGGAATCACCGGTAACCACCGATACGATAATATCACGAAGACTAGGTGCTGATTAAATTTGAATTGTGATTTGGTTGGTATAACGATTTTATAGGTATCCCAATTCATATCCCAATTTTTTTTGTTACAATTCTAAACAAACTTTGCAAATAATTTGCTGCTACCACACAGGATGCTGTGCTTTGGGAATAGTTTAGAGTGCACCACCTGTTGGATCATAGAGGAACAGCAACATTTTACTAATTCAAACATATATAAATAAAAAGCTAATTAATTTAGCGGTCAGTTTGATGCATGTCAGGTCAGGTGATGCATATATCAGCACACGAAAGAATCAACTGAATCAAGTTTTTTATTCTCTACACCATACTACTCAGACTTGTCCATAGATTGGATGACAATAAAGAGCTTTACTCTATAAGAGCCTATAATTATCCAATTATCCAGAAACCCTTAAAGAACTTTAACTATTATTTTAGTTCTTCAAACCCTCAATTGTTTTAACAGTACTTTACACAGTGAATTTTCAGCAGTATATAACAGACCTTTGTGAAGCCACAACTAGCATTTATCCGCGAGTGAAATCTTAGCAAGCTTTTCATTTTTGCCCCCCCCCCTCTCCCAAACCATCTTTAACCTTTTCACATCGTTCTGTAGCCACGAAGCCTGAGCTCGAGATTGAGACTGAATCTCTCAACAGATCCCTAAAATACTTCCTTCCTCTCACGGCAATCCCTCTTAAATTTACCTTGAAAAAGAAAATCTTTTACTTTTTTCGATCATCTGTGTCAGTCCTGTTTCATGGCGCACTGAAGACTGAGAGACACACAGCGGGATTGAGAGCGAACAGGCTTAATTTGACACCCTTACTTTCAGGATCTAAAGCTTTGCTTTCTTTTTTTCTTTTTTTGCCTCCTCGCCAAAGAGTTTCCTTTAGTAAAAATCCACCAGAAGTATTGTGTTTACACGGGAGTATTTCCCATGTTCTCACAATTGAAAATCCAACTTTTTCGGACTCCTGAAAAACAGACTCGAGATTGAATTGTGTCCAATCGTCTAGGTTTCCATGACAACCGGAAAAATCCCAGCGGGCTTTGTGGCATCACCAAAAGTGCCATGCAGCTCGGCGTCCATGATGTATATGTCTATTTCCAGTTTCAGAATGGCTCCCCTGCCGTTATATCAGTCACACTAATAGATAATTCATGCTCCGATGCCCTCGTCTGCACAGCCGCAATCGCAAGAGAGCAGATGCCCAACCTTTCCCGGCCCTGCAGAGAGAGTCGTTTTTTTTCCCTCTTTTTTTTTTTTTTTTTTTAATCAAACTTTCAGGGCTGCGATACAATCAAGACTCTTGGAAACAACGATATCATGGCGCAGCTCGGGTATTGAGGATAATCAGTGGTAAAAAGGAAATGACTACATTTTTTAATTTTTTCATCAGGATTGGCAAACCTGATGCATTCAGAAAGTTGGAAAAGAAAACAAAACAAAAAAATCGTTATTGTTTAGAAAGCACTTGTTCATTGGGAAAAACATTTCTTTTTTTTTTTTTTTTTTTGTCGTAGCCCCATTCATTTGGAAAAGAGCGAAACACAATTAGGACACTTAGTATCTGTGCCTTACTGCTTCAGTGTCATGTGCCCACATCATTGTGCTTCTATTTGGACATAATTGGCGTAATTAAATCTAATGACTTCCTTTTATATGCCGCAGCTCTATAAGTGGCATGATAAAGTGCTAAGAGTGCTGCGTCCATGCCGAGGCTAATGGGACGTGATCAGAGTTCAAATCAGCATTGGCTAACCGAAAGTGGAAGTGTCCGTGTCGTACTTGCTGAAATCCCCAATTTTACACCTTGTATTAATCATCAACCTGTTTGCAATAAGGCAGAATGCTAGGTACATTTCACTAGATACACAAAGGGTGCTGCTACATGCAGTCCTCTAGACTGTTTATGCAGCATGTTTGTAGAGGCAGCGAGAGGGCGAGCTGATGTGGCGATATAAAGCCATCCCGATGCAAACAGTGGCAGGCTATTACTCTTCCATGCTATTTGCTGCATACAGCTGTATTATCGGCACATACCTCCTCCGAAAGCATACCGTGCATCAGCAGTCCTCATGATCGGGGCCGTTAAACATGGATAAATATATTTTAAAGGTTCACGGCGAACAGGAAAACCTGTCAGCAGCACCATAATTAGATGCGTTGCAGAGTTTCCCCACTCTAAATGCAGCTGTTAGGTAAGAAATAGAACACAGCCGGGTGTTCCGTTACAGCAACATAATCAATAGCTGTGTGGTGTCAAGACCGGTTACTGAAACCACCCAAAAGTTGATTATTCTCCAATAACAGGGTCTCTTGAAGAGCTGTGTTTCAAATCTACAAAAGCAGTGCGATTGTTCGATTCAAATGTGTCTCCGTTTAGGGTCACATGTGATGTAGAAGTCCTGAAATTATTTCCTTTAGGTAGGTGCCACCCTCTATTTTAGATAGATAGATAGATAAATAGATAGATAGATAGATAGATAGATAGATAGACTGCTTGGCGTATAAGTGATGGTGTTTCAGAAGAACCTGCATTAAGCAAAGAAAACAACTAAGGAATTTGTTTTATTTGCCAATTTTACTGAAAAAGAACCGTCAAATTATATTAATTTAGTATTAAAATGATCATGAATGGAGGTCAAATAAATGCTTGGTAATGTTGCATTATAAAAACATTTACAGTACAAATCACAGCTATGTGTGTATTAGTGATAGTAAGAGCATTTCACCTCACAGGATTGGGACTAAACAGCTGTGTGGTCTTAAGAAAACCATTTGTTAGTGAAGCTAGTCAGAATAAAATACTTAGTTTGTAAGGGAGCATAAAGATTGAACTGTGGAGCAATGGAAAAAGGTCATGTGGTCTGATCGTATCAGGATAAGAAGGGAAGTACATGAAGCGATGCACCCATCATGCATAGTGCCCATTGTACAAGCGTCTGGACGCAGTCTTATGATTTATGTTTGCTTCACTTGGTCAGGTTTGGGCTCGGCAACATTACGTAGCGTAAAAATGAAGTCAGATGATGACCTATATGTACTGGATGACCAAGTTAGCACATTTATGGATTTTCTCTCTCCGGATGGCATGGCCATATTCTAGGACATTTTGCAGTAGACAAATGGATAGATGGATGGACTTCAGTGATCCGCAAGGGGGAACTTAGAAATCAAACTAAGCACGTTGTCATGTTGTGCTTATTTGCAAAGCACACAACTATCCATCTGGAAGACTTTTCAGTGTTGAAGGCTTACAGGATTTGAGTGTGAAAAGTAGAAAAGTTTGTGCTTCACATCTGACCTTTATAAAGCACTTAGACTGGTGTCTCATGCCAAAAAAATCTACTATGCAGCATGCAAACCAGTGGTTTGTGTATAAGATGTTGATATAGAAACAATAATGCATAATAGAATTTTGCACTCAAGTCTGCATCACTGAACAGTTAATAACTTCTGTTAATGACGATGAGGCTCAAACTCATAAGTTGCTCATAAACTCAAGTTAATTGATAAACAATTGGACTTTTCGACTATGTAATACAGAGTTATAGAGCCAAAATGATTTATTATCGCAATATCTGGTGTCACCCAGATGAGGATGAGTTCGCTTTTAAGTCTCAAGGTTTCTCCCCCACGTCCTCTCAGAGAGTTTTTCCTTAATAAATGTATCACTTTTTAATTGACATCCAAAATGTGTATGTTTATGTAAAGCTGCTTTGTGGCAGTTTGCAATGTTAAAAGCGCTATGCAGGGCCCCCGAGTGGCGCAGTGGTAAAGTGCTATCGCTGGTTCGATCCCCGGGTGATGCTGTAGCCTCTCGCAGTCGACGGCCTAGAGCGAGCTGATTGGCCGAGCTTTCTCAGTGGGATGGGAGGTATTTAATGCTCCCACATTAATCACGGCTTTACAGCCACTCAGGGGCGTCTGTGCAAGCGGAAGGAGCGGATAGCGCTGTCCTCCGAGTGTGAGTGGTTGGCTGGCGTCACATGGTTCGGAGGAAACACGTGATAGTCTTCGGCCCTCCCGACTGAATATGGGAGCCCCAAGTGACAGGGGGGAATTGGATACGACTACATTAGGTAGAAAATCTGGGGAAAAAAATCCCCCCCACCCCCGCCAAGAAAAGCGCTATGCAAATAAAATGAAATGGAATTGAATGATTATAATGTGTATATTAATAGAGATGGGGGAAAAATCGATCACTATGTATTATGATTCGTCTATCGCCACACTTAGACCAGAATTAATTTTTTCATTATTATTAAAAATCAATTTTTTAAATAAAAGTATTATTGTTTGTTTATTTTATTGTTTATATGTTGCTGTTCCTCTATAATTCTACAGGTGGCATGCTCTAAAGTATTTATACGTCGACAGGTTTAAACAATCGCAATACAAAGCGAATCGCCACCTAAGTATCGTGATAATATCGTATCGGCTGGTCCCTGGTGATTCCAATCTCTAAGTATTAATATAAATACTGTATGTGGAAATACTGTTAGAGCAGCTGTTAAAGGAACTCAAAGACACCTGACTAGAATCGAGAATTCTACAGCGCTGTGGGTACAGTAATGCAATAATAACATATTGGGATCGTAATGATTTGCGAATAGAAAGCAACACAGTCACAAAGGTGTTAACTTGAAATATTTGTTGTCTTGCCTTTGGGAAGTCTCTCCAGTAAGTCAAAATGAATATTTCAGCAGTTTGTGCTAACTAATAAAGTACATTAAAGCTTCAATTTTTTTTTTTTTTGGTCCAGTACATCACTGCTGTGATAATCTGCATATGCACTAAAAATGATTTTATGGATCATTAAAGTCAACCACTTAGCACGCTCTTTGTTAATTGTTATATAATGCTAAATAATGCATGCTGCTTATGTATTCTCAGCAGATGGGGACTGGGGAGAGGAACACCAGTGCAGGAAAAGGAAATAGAAGGCACAAAGTAAACCTTTTTCAGAGTCATCAGAAGGCAAAGTTTTATAGATTTGTGAGATTGTGAGGTAATGAGCAAATTATCCAGGCTCACTTGGTGCATGCCTTCTCTCCGGTTGAAATCCACTGAAGAAACAGAAGTGTTTTTTTTGTTTGTTTGTTTTTTTTCCTTTTTCAGAATTAGTGAAGCATGTTACTAAGTGGTATTAATGAGGGTCTGGGTAATTTAGTGACTCAAACAAAGTTGCAAGTTTCCTTTAACAAATAGTAAAAAAAAAAAAAAAGCTTTTGCAGAACGCCCAAGACTTTACATGAAGTACTTGTAAAGCTTCGTAATGTTTTAGATGAAAAGCTTCAGAAGCGTATAGGAAATTTCATACAGATGTCTCGAAGCATGCAGTGTAAAATATAAAAAATGTTTGTACGATCCTCATAGGTATCAAACCATACGTTTATTGGCTAGGCCTTAGATTCAAAGAGTGTGTGAGCCAGTGTGATGGAGAGCCCTGAGTTTTGGTTGCCTGGAAACATAATTGATTAGAATAAAAAAAAACAAAAAAAAACTGGTAATTTAGAAACATCTGAAGAGCTAGTTAGCTACAGTATTTACATGCATTAGAACATCTTCGTCTTCTATACCGCTTATCCTGCACGGGGTTTCAGGGGCCTAGAACCAATCCCAGGAGACTTTGGGCACGAGGCGGAGTACCCCCTGGAGAGGGTGCCAATCAATCACAGCGCACACACACACATTGTGGACAATTTGGGAATGCCAATTAGGCTCATCTGCATGTCTTTGGAAACCCACCAAGCACGGGGAGAACATGCAAACTCCACACGCACAGAACACGAGGCAGGAATCAAACCCTCGACCCTGGACCAGTGTGAGGCCACTGCGCTAACCACTACGCCACCATGCTGCCCGCGTTAATACTGACTAATGAAAAACAACGAAACAGATTAATGCGTAATCACATAGAACAGCATCGCACAGGTCGAAATCTATCATCTGAGCGTGGCCGTTGTCCGACCGGGTTGTTCAGACCTGAAGAGACATGCGCCATCAACCTTGGAGTTACAGTGTACTCATACTGCGAAATTCTGATTAAGTGCATGTTGTCATCGGAAATCAGGAATAATTAATACTTGTACTGCACGCTGATTCAACACAATCAACATTAGCGTAATTAGAAAGACAGCATCGGGGCTTTAATGAGTATTTTATAATTGTCTAAAGTAGCGACCTTTTGGAGTGCTGTCATGGTCACAGTAAACAGGATGGTTTAAGCTGTTTAGACGTAGTTCTTATAGTTTGGTCCTTTGTCAGGTTGCAAATATTTCCCTGTCCTGGCTGTCTTTTTGTTGTAGCCTGAAAGAGCATATTCTCTTTATTCTTGGAAATAATTATGTGGTTCTTTTCCTTCCCTGAGAGAGGACCTGGTTTATGCAACCAGAAATGGTTTTTGTTGTGGCTAAAAGATGTTTCCAGTGTAGGACCGCACATTAAAATTGTAATCCTTTTAAAACACCATGTAATTTGCTGTATTAAAAGATACTTGGATGTACTAGTATTTATTATAGATTTTTTTTTTTCTAGGTAATTGCTCTGAAAAGGCAAGGAAGCATCTTTAATGCTTATCTCTTTGCCCTTTAGGCAGAAGCAGACGAATTGTTTGTGTTGAGATAGATTTCCTCAGTAGTTTAACTTCACTTGTGCTTTCTGCATGGGCTGGTGTAAAAGTGTGTTCAAAGCACCGGGGGGGCTCAGGGACATTTCAGGAGATTAAAGGTGTACGGTGTAAAAGAACCCAATCGATGCTTTCTCCCTGCCAAGACATTGACCAGCTATCGATCTGTAGGCAACAGCAAGACTGGTGATGCAACAGCTCTCTCGTAACAGATACCCTAGCCGTCACACCTAACTTTGGTGAACTTGAAAAGCTTGGAAAACTCTATTAGAGGCTTACACTGGATTGTTATTACCTCCAGTTATTAATCAGATATCAAGCTTATCTGATGTCTGGCATATGCACGGCAAGCACGCTTCATCCTAAGAGTGTTGGAAAGCGTTAATTTTATGGAAAGCTCCTCATTAAATCAAATATCGGATGATCCGAGCGCTTTGATGCTCATTGTTTACAGCTGTAATTTTACAGGAGCATGAATAAAAGGCGATCACGTCCACTACGCCTGTTTCCATCGTGATCCCTCTTAGCAGCGGGGCCACAAAAGCCCACACGCCGAATACAGAGCGCCTGATATTTACCCATAAACATGGCACACAGCATCAGCCCACGTTGTCATTAGCCCCTGTCTTTCCCCATGAGCCAGGGCAGGTGCTAATCAGCATGCTAATTGTAACATTGTGCTGTCGCATGATCTGCCGAGATGAAAGGCAGGGCTGTATGGCGAAGGAGCCGGAAGAGGGGGGACGAGGTCCAGCGGGGAGGCCGCGGCCGCCCCGTCTCCTCATGACGTCTGGCATTTGCACTCATTATCACGATTATGTCTTTCAGCTCCCAGCATCGAACGCAGCACAAAAGCCGCACACGAGCTTACAACCGCCAGCGAGCGCTTCAGCCCAGATTGCTTGCCGATTGGCTCTCCAGAGCCATCTCCGGTCCAGGTCCGGGCTTTAATTCCTCGCTCTCGAAAAACTTCTCTGATGCAGCCTACTGGAAAATGAGCTCCAGGCATTGTAATGGTGTTGTTCTCACTTTACATGCGTTACTGGAGGACATTTTAATCAAACTTGCCAGATTACTTTGACATAAGTAGGAAAGGAGCTTAGCTAACGTATAGTATAAGCTTCACACTAATTTGCTTTTCTGTTCACACTTCCATGGCATCACGAGTTTAGTGAATTGTCAGCTCTTTTATTTATTTCTTTTTTTTTCCTTTTCACACACATCCTCCATTTGTATTGTGGGTTTTAAAAGAGCGACGTATAATCGAGTACATCGCACGGAATGACGTGCATTCGTGAAACGTGACCAGTGAGAAGCCGAAATGATTTCCCAGGCAAGTTCCCACCTTCACAATGGCATTGAGAAGAAGTAGAGGGACAACAGGAAGAATCGACATCTGAGGGAGCTTTGTAATCTTAGAATAGCTCATACCTCACTATTGTGTGTGTGTGTGTGGGGGGGGTATGCAAGGAAGCGAACTAGCTCTGGGTTATGGTTCGAGCATGGTTCAGGTACAAGAGCTGAGTTTTTAAACTGCCTTTGCATATACAGCCATGTAAATAAACAGATTTAAAAAGTTGCCAAGTGCTGCGTATTTCCATAGAGGACATCTATAAGAAGCAAACATTCTTTTCAATGCTTTACTCAAGCAACTCAAATTCAAATTTTATTTGTCACATACACAGTCATACACAGTATGATATGCAGTTAAAAGCTGAAATGCAACTCTTGAGAAGGTCATTCATTTGTAAGCATGCTCCTGTTTAACTGTATATGTCCTACAACCTGCTTAAGTCAGTATACCTGGGAAAAATATAATTGTTTTTTTTGTTTGTTTCAGAAAAATCCCCGGCCAAAATGCTGGCTTCAACTTTTTGATTTGGCATTTTGTAATAGACTTCATACCAAAAAGGACTTTAAACCAATAGCAATACTTGAGCCGGCACAGAGGTGTAGTGGTTAACACTGTCCCTTTGCACCTCCAGGGTCCGGGTTCGATTCCCAGCCAGGCTTGATTCCCGTCTCTGTGTGCATGGAGTTTGCATGTTCTCCCTGTGCTTGTTGGGTTTCCTCCGGGTACTCCGGTTTCCTCCCAAAGACATGTAGGTTAGGTTAATTGGCGTTCCCAATGGCTTGTAGTGTGTGTGCCCTGCGATGCATTGGCACCCTGTCCAGTGTGTACCCCACCTCGCGCCCTAAGTCTCCTGGGATAGGCTCCAGGCCCCCTGAATACAGAATAAAGCGGTTATAGAAGATGAGTGAGTGAGTGAGTGAGTGAGTGAGAAATTTTGGTTGGAGTGTTTCAGTAAAGCCTGATCTCCGAGGATACTATAGAATGCCCAGATGGGTTTGAAAAAAATGTTGACAGGATGACTGGGTTAACTTAAGTAACCACAACCATGGTAAGCGGAAAAGCATGTCAGAATGCACGGCATATTTGAACTGAAAATATACGGATGCAACAAGTGTTTACACAGAAGCGTAATTATGTCGATATGGTAAAAAAGTCGACTTCTGTGGAGCGTTCACTCTCTTCCCCAGTTTTGCCGGCGCATGGTGGAATATGAGACTTTATCCCTAAAAATCCGAACCGGATCGTCCGGCATGTAATTCTTTAAAGAAACACCTAATAAAATGCTGCTCTGCTCACTGTGTAAAAGCGAAATGGCTCAACACAGCATTCACGCATTCGTGCATGCACGCACACACAGCAGGAGCATCTTAAAAGAAAGCGCTCTGGTTCGCTCTGACCTTAAAACTACAAGCTAGCAGCCTAAGTGAGTATCAGAGTGAGTTTAGTCTGAGTGTTGGTGGGTGTCAGTGCCTGGGAGTCGCTGTGCTCATATCAATGCCGTTTCAGACAAGAACCCTACTGAAGATTCTCCAGAGCAGATGCTAACAGCAAGTCCGGCGGCGCAGCTTTCCAGCGTGTCGGTGAGCTGCAGGCAGTTTGTTAATGCGCGTATAGACGTATAGCGACGTAGAGGTAGCCCGTAAGAACCCGTGGTGACCCTGTGTTACAAACCTTTTAAAGGTTCTGGGAAGTTACTTATTCAGTTTCATCTATGACTTTAACACATGTGAAGTCCCTCATCGACTTGTAAGGACATCCTAGTGCAGTCATGTGACAATCTGTGAATTTGTGTACCCATTATAAAATTCCATAATGGCGGTGAGCCTGGGTAGCACATGTGACTGAACTGGCTCATTTTAAAAAGCTTGTTTTTTTTTTTCTTGTTAATGAAAGCAAGTTTCCCCGTATTTAACTATTGTAATGATTTAATTAACATCTCATGTTTAATACTAGATGTGCCTGTGACTTAGTTCGCTTGGAATTTATTTGCATGCTCATAAGTGTGTATTAAAAAATGTACAGCGCCATCTGTTGAACTTTCAGATGAACTAATAATTTTTCCAAGGTCGAGTCTTTAATGATATAAGATTGTTTTCTATTTAAATTACAAAGTAGCATATCTTCTTTTACTGTGGGTCGATTGAGATGACACAAAGCCTATATGTTACCTCAAGCTTGGCCAAATACACCTGTGAAAACCCCATTAAAATGTGTTCGGTAGTTTTACATGATGTGTGCACGAACAAACAGACAGAAGAAAAATCCAAAAAACATCTTGTTGTGTTGTATTACCCATCTATGACATCCCCTCAAATGATTTTTTCGATAATATTTTCAATGTGCAGACTTTATTATACAGTTTTATCATATTGCA
The DNA here is from genome assembly GCA_028570985.1 of Heterobranchus longifilis. Lineage (NCBI taxonomy): Eukaryota > Metazoa > Chordata > Actinopteri > Siluriformes > Clariidae > Heterobranchus > Heterobranchus longifilis. The sequence goes on along the minus strand of JAOVVB010000020.1, from coordinate 14,628,306 downwards.
TAGGCGATGAATTTAACCTGTTTAGACTGCATTTCTTAAACAAATTGATCTAAAATAAATTAAGAAAATATCACGTAAGACAAACGTGAAGAAAAATGTGTTTGTTATATCCCCCAGAATTTCCCTTAAAGAAGAAATGGTTTCAGGCTCTTATGGGTTAAAGTTTGAAATAGCTGCTTTCCATAAAGATTTCATGTTAAAATGAGTGATAAATGCACGAGCCCTTCTAAAAGCACTGCATCTGATCTCTTTCAGAAGAATCCTTTAGTTGTCATGTATACATTACTGCACAGTGAAATTCTCTTCTTCAGGTGTCCCAGCTCGTTAGGAAGTTGGAATCAGAGCGCAGGTTCAGCCATGATACGGTACCACGGAGCAGACAGGGTTAAGAGTGTTGCTCAATGGCCCAACAGTGGCAGCTTGGTGGAACTGGAGCTTGAACCGCCGACCTTCAGAGCAGTAACCCAGGACCTTCACCCACTAAGCTACCACTGGCCCAAATTTTTATTTTTATAAATTTAGTCCTGTCCAATTCTTTTTTCCCCGATTTTCTCCCCAATCTAGTCGTGTCCAATTCCCCTCCCGTCACCAGGGGGCTCCCACATTAAGGCCACTAACCTCCATTCAGCCAGGAGGGCCGGTGGCTGTCACGTGTTTCCTCCGAGCCACGTGACACCAGTCGACCTCTT
>JAOVVB010000020.1:14616643-14627517 GCA_028570985.1 Heterobranchus longifilis | reverse complement strand
CAGCATCACCCGGGGTTCGAACCTGCGACTCCCGGATGATAGGGCGAGCGCTTTACCACTGCGCCACTCGGAGACCTAAACATCAATTTCTAATATATAATAACTAATACCCATTCTAATTTATAATATCAGCCATTTCTAAATAATCTAATTTGTTTGTGAATTTCAATTTTTATTTAAACATTAAGAAACCGATCCAAATCACTCTAATTAGGCACGTAAAGATATATTTGCCTTCCAATTGACGATAACACTGTCTAAGACAAAGCATTTATTTTGTTTCCCATTACAGTCTGGAGTGAGCACAAAATAAGCCCTTATACACAAAGATTTATGTAATTGATTGGATTATGTTTATTGAATTATTTAATTAGCAGTAATGGGTACACTCGCTGCAATTACATGGACATATTTCTTCAATCCAAATCATTCTGATTAGAGATTCCAACTTAACTGTTTACATGTATGCTGATCTGATCTGATACGTCCTTACGCGCTCAAAGCATCGAGTTAGAATATATATGTTTTTGGACACGCGCAAGTGGTTCTACATGCTGTGAAAACATTAATCTGGCAGAAATACAATGGAAGAAGGATTTTTTTTTTCCTGTTTTGAAGTTAGGTTTGACTTCTGATGTTTTTCAACAAATCCTGCCTTCTGCAATATGATTGGCTGCAAGAAATTAGTCTCATCTATGTGAAATTCAAGCCAATCAGGGCCCCTTCCACCATCAAAGACCAGGATCAGATGATGAAAGTCTAAAGCAAAGACAGGTAGGAGAGAGCTTACAGATCGAGAATGGAAGCAGAATTTCTCTCCTGGAAATCTGGTATGTCACCTAATGTTACCCCCATGTGGGTAAGGCTGCTCCAATTAAGGGTTCAGCACAGCGGACCATCCGATCCGCACAAAAACTTGGCACAGGTTTTACACCCGGTGCACTTTCGTTCTATTATATCCGGACTTGGGCGCGGCAATGTATTTATTCCAACAAAAGAGGGAAACAAACAATCAGATTAAGTGTTCACATGGGTGATCTTTTCCTAACGTTTTATATCACCCCTCTTAAACCGATTGGACATTCATTCCGATCGGGTCAAACCGCTCTAACTGAGGTGTTTACTTTCTGCATGTCATATTCCGATTGGGCCTTTATTCTCATTATTAGTGGAATATTAGGGTAAATGTAAATGTAAACACAGCTACTGTAATACAAATTATAATCAATGCAAGAGGGCTGGCACAAAATTCTAACCAGATTGTCTTAATTTTTAGTAGGCTTCTTGCCAAGGAGGAAATAATGCCTTGGGCAAAAAGAAAACTCTTTCCAACAACCTCTGATTAGCAGTGTAGCATGCAACATACAGCATACAGTGTGCAACCTGCGTGGACGCATAACCGATCAGCCATAATGCAAAAAGCACAATATTAAGCCCAATATTGTGCGAGTTGCACTTATGCTGCATGAGCAGCTCTGGCCCCTCGGGATATGACTCTATAAGACCTCTGGAGTGTGCTGTGGTGTCCGGTACCAAGATGTTGGCAGCAGAAAGTGTTTTGTAGGACGGCCCTTTGTGGATCAGACTTGTTTGTCCGGTGCATTCCATTGATCCGATTCGGACGTAGGTAATTTGAGACCTTAAGCTTTTTGCATACTGGTGCCTTCCTTTGTGGCCAGCCTTAGGTGGCCATGATTTTGTCACTAGTTTACTGGCATATAACTGATAATCAGTGGTGAGACATGGTACCGTTACTGAAATTACGTTTTAATCTATTTAGCGATTATAATGATTTAATAACACCTCGTATATCTCTTAAATGTAACCTGTTCTGGCGGTGTTTCTTGAATAAATTTAAATATCGCGGCGACAGATGTCACAGGGCTCTTAACCCTAAAAGCGTCAGGTGAGAATGCATGTGACGTCTTTTACAATGTCTATCCGTGTAGACTATTTGGTCTGTGTTATATCTCCCATAATGTCCCTTAATAGTGTGCTCTTATGGGTTAATGTATTCATGTTGTGCAGTGTTTATGGTATGGCTGATCAATGTATGCATAACATCAGCGAGCCAAAATGTACGTCTATTCAAAATGAAAAATGCAACCTAAAGAATACTACACGTCTCATAGTGTATCGCTGAATGCAGTTCATGCAAATCCTTATCATCATGACCACAGGTCCATAGTGCTTGCATGTTCTTTTAGTCCTGAATGACGAATCAGAGGCTTTAAAAACTTGACTCCAAGACAGAAACATTGCTGCAGCCTTTATCCTGCTTGCGGTTTTATTCATAAATTCTCACAGGCCATGAAATAACGATTTATCCATCGTCTGGTCGACCTCGAACTGAAACATAATCTTTTCTTGTAATTCATTAACCACAAAATGATACCCAGACACATAACTACATGTACTTTACAGTTCTCCACAGATTCAATCAGACATTAAATGAACAGGCTTACATCTTTTAGATACTCCTGACTATTCAACAGCGAAACACGTCCAAACCTTTGCGTCAATTACTGTTATAGATGATCAAAGCATCGCGTCTGCCATGAAATTATTGTCAGAGGCAGCAAGAGAGCGATTGTACATTGTACCAACACTATTAAGGACAAGTCTTTATAAATTGAACAAATATGAATACTTGGTGTATTAAAAAAAAACAAACACCAAATTTAATTTCAATTAATTGGCTGAAGTGCAACAATGTGGATAAAAATCACTACTTTTTGGTGGTTATTTATTCGAATCATCTTTGAAATCACCTTCAGTGTAGTGTTAATGTCTGCAAGCTCTTGATTATTTCTAGTCGTGAGAATGATACCAAAAGAACAAAAAAATAAATAATAACCCATCAATCTACAGCCATTTTTTATTTTATTTGATTTTTACCCTGAGTGACACATTACTCAAAGCGATATGATAAATGATAAACTGCGTCACCGGATAACAAATGTCGAATAAAAGGAAATAAATGAGCTTTAATCAAATCACTGTGTTTATTTTTGTACCATTCATCAAGGCACGTGCTTTCTGCTCATATCATTCATCAATCCTACCTTTGCATTCTTTTTTTTTTATATTTTTTTTTACATTATTCATCCACTGTGCAACTAATCTATCTCTGAAACATGGAATAGCGAAGGGTCAGGTGAACCGCAGGAGAAACGGGAGGTGGATGATTATTATTTTTGTCGGTGACTATATTTATAAATGGTTTTAGGCAACATAGGAGTGTCCAAGGCTGGAGTAAATGAAAAGGCTGTGACTGGCGCCCGGTAATTTGTGGGCAAGACCTCCTGGTCAGAATGAAAAACAGTGACAGCATCCTCTATAGCCGGCAGTGGGTCTGTTTTTTTTATTTATTTATTTTTCTCCAAGCTCAGACCACACCGCACTCCCAGCGGTACTCATGCATGGAGATGGAGAGAAAGAGATGGAGAGAAAGAGAGAAAGGAGAGGCTCGAATTCTGCTTGAATTAGCGATGCTCCACATTCACCCCCGAGAGCACCGAAGTCACGGATGTGCTACGGAGATAGGATTACGGCCAGAGTAGTCCAAAGCCAATCCTCCAAGGCCTCCATGGTCACCCAGAGAAGGACAGAGCCGTAGACACACAGGCAGAAATACAAATGGCAGCACTTCATTTACTCACCGCTGAGCTCATATTTGAAGTGAAATGTGTGGAGTTACGCAACAGCAGCTGTCGCCTCGCATCAGGAAGCCGTGCGCCCCCCTTTTAAAAAAAGGAGCCTGCTCTCTCCTTTACTTTCCAACCACCCTCATCTATCCGTGCAAATTCACCAACAACAGTGCCGACATGCCCACTTGCACATCCTGACCGGACAAGACATTTTTTTTTTTTTTTGAGTCCTTTAATGCTTAACAAAACACCGATCAGTGATCCACATGGACAGAGCCGATTCCAGCCACCACGCCAGAGTGCTTACTAATTTACTTTCAATGCAGTGTAGTCCATCCTCTGAATAAAGGTGCCGGTTAATTGGAACCATGAAACAAATAAAGTGGTTGATTATTTAAAATCGATCAAAGTAGTCCCAAGGTATCAAGTGGCATTGTCTGACTACTTTTTTTTTTTTTTTTCTTCTTCTTCTTCCCAACAAGCGAGCAGAGCTTTAACACTAGTGCCATATTGATTTTCCCTTGATCACTATTTACCATTATAAAGTCTCGATTCATGATTTAATGATCGAGGATGGATATAAAAGATGACACACATGGGAATAAAACCACAGGCACTGTTGAATGTCATTAGGTTTACATGTAAACAGTTCAGACTTTAGTGTAGAAGCATCAATAATGAATTTGCTTGTTATATACAGTACACTCGTGTCACTCATTTTCAATACCGCTTATCCCGTACAGGTTTGTGGGGGCCTGGAGCCTTTCCTGAGGGACTCGGGGCACAAGGCAGGGGTACACCCTGGACAGGGTCCCAATCCATTGCAGGACACACAAACACACAAAAAGGAGTTAGAAAAAAGGCAATTTGCGTTTTCATGTTCATGTCTTTGGACTACGAGAGTACCTGGAACCAGAGCACTCGGAGAAAAACCCACCAAGCACAGGGAGAACATGCAAAGTCCATGCACACAGACCTGAGACAGGAATCAAACACCCTGGAGATGTGAGGCCACAGTGCCAACTTTTTATGCACACAGGCGTTTATTTGGTTACGCCTATTAGACACATATAAAAGCAAGCCAAGGTACTTACTGTCTTTGTGTAGTCTCTGTCTGCTTCTGTTACAGTTTGTGGAGTTGACAATGCCACTTGTGATGGGTCACGAATAGGGAGTAGGTCAAGAACTGTGTGGTAGCAGTGGTAACTGCAAATACTCACCATGCTGGTGTTTTTGATTCAGAGTGTTTAACAGTTAATTAGGGCAAATGGCAAAATTGCACGAATAATATAGTACGTGTAAAACCGGAGCTATAATCGGAGCAAATATTGTAGCAGCGTATGATGGAGCAGTTATAAGAGAATTGTTGTATTGCACAAGCCTAGCTTACATTAGCTACATGTAAATGGACAATATTTCTTCAATCCTAGTGAAATCATTCGTATCGTAGAATTAAACTCAACTGTTTAGGTTGTCCGCTAATCCGAAAAATATGTGCGATTACATGCTCAAAGCATTAAATCAGAATATAACTTAAAATATAACTTGATATGTTAGGTCAAGCTTCCCATCTTTTCAGATAAATCCCACCTCCTGTTTTATGATTGGTTACAAAAATTCAGTCCTACCTGTGACTGGCTAGATGCTTTTCTGTGAACTAAGAGGCAGTCCTAGTCCTAGTCCTAGTGGTAAGAGAGGGTTGTTCTCCTGGAGTTTTCTGATCGAGAAAGGAAGCAAAAACTTCTTTTCCTTAAGGAAACTCGTCACTCAGTTTTACCCTAATGGGCAAAAGAGAAATAATCAGGTCAAGGGTTTAAAGCTTCACACCATTCTTTCTCATCGGTCCGAATCGGATCAGACTGTTCCGACTGAGGTTTTTAGAGATGCACTTTTATTCCCATTGGGATTCAATTATTAAGGTCCGCGTGCGCCGTAAATGTAAGCTTTAGCTTTATAGAAGCAGCACAACAACATTAAAAAATATAATAAAATGGAATGTGTGCACCCAGTGTCCACTGAAAAAGCAGAAACCATGCTAGCTGATGCGTTGTACTTTGCAGATTAGAAGCACCACCATTCCAACAGTGTTTTTTTTTCTTTTCTTTTTCTTTCCTAGACTGGGGTAAAGGAGGCATAGAGAAATGTTTTGTACTTCCTAATGCAATTTTAGCACTGTATTTCTATCCCAAAGCAACAGACTCGTGCACGCCTCTGAAAAGGCTTCCAAAAACCACAGTGCTGTTGTAATTCTGACTAAAGCTCTAATTACATTTTTGGGCTCGATTAACAGAAGTCATAATTATACTACCTTTATTATGCAAATTAACGGGCTGATTTCAAAGAATTAATTACCCCTGTCCAAAGTTTGATTAGTAAATGGGTGTTTTCTGGTTCTGGCAATTTTTATTGCACGGTTTTGAAACGACAGAAGAAGTTCAGACTACTAGATTTAAAGGAATCTCTTGAAACCAAAATGGCAGAGATTGCGTTTACTGCGCTAATCAATACATGACACTTCATAGTCAAAAAAGTAAAGCTTATTTCCAAAAGAAATGAAAAAAAAAAGAGCTGGGGGAAGAAAAAAAACCCTCTCCTTTTTCTTAGCACATGAGTGCCTTTAATTGGAGTCCTTCACGTCACTTATCTGATAATTGCGACATAATTTAAAAGTCTTTGTTGCTTTTAACCTCCGTGCGAAAAACGAACGAAAGTAGCAGAGTGAAGTCGTTCGTGTTTAAGACAAAAGGCGAACTCAATGCTTCCTGCTTATTCTGTAGACAAAAGCCCGCAGCAAATGAAATGCAAGAGCAGGCAGGGCACAATAGGCCATCTGAATGAGTCGGAATGAGTTAGACGAACAAAAAAAGACTTGGATGAAAAAGGACACCATTTAAAAGACCCGCTAGATTAGTAGCCGATGGACACGGCCCAATTCCGAGACCTAAATGAGAACTCTCAGGCCAATCAAACTCAATCAAACTGAACCCTTGACTTCGACCAGTGGTCGCATTCAAACAGGAACATGTTCTGTTCTTGAAGCTCATTACCACTGAATGAGAAGTGCAAAGATAACCGTGTGCACTTTTCGGTTGTCGCAAATGCAATCAGATGTAAAGTGAAAACGGTCATCTGTTTTAAAAGAGCAGTTCATAGTTTAAAGAAGAAACTTGATTCTGCGAGGATTATGTGCGTTAGATACATTGTGTAGTCAACACTGTAATAGATCAAGTAACTGCCACAGAACAGTTACTTAAAAAAAAGTATAAAAAAAAAAAAGATACATAGTCTAAGAAATGTTTGTGCTGTAAATGCCTCCCAAATTGTAATTCCTCAAGCAGGTATCTATTTAACTGTGTCTGTCTGTCTGTCTAATTTAAAGCTCATCTTATTTATGTGGAACAGTCAGACTGACACCCATCTGCTTTAATCTCTTCCGTATTTTGAGTCATGGGTGAGTAGAAATAAAATAACCTAAGCATGAAACGATCTTGCTTTAAAAAGGAAGACTGATGCAAGTTTTGTGGAACAGGGAGTGAAGGTGATTACACGTCAAGGATGTTACACTTGTGTAATTATAACTCGCCGATATTTATAGGCTTCTATTAGTGTTGTCATGGTAACTAATTTTTTCTTTAAGTACAGATACCATCAATAATTTCAATACTTTTCAGACCTTTCTGAAACCTTCTCTCTGAGCCAGGGGCATCAGACATCTGTAGCTGAAAAAAAAAAAAGAGTTAGAAACGTTATGGTAATACACTTGTCCCAGCAGAGTTGCATTTGTATTTGGAAAAAAAAAATTAAGTTAAGAGTTGTAGCCATATAAACCTCTGTTTAAGTTGCTATAGAAATAGTAACTTATTATAACAGTCATGGTAATAAATACATATTGAATCCATGCTTGGAGATTTACAGAGATATACAGTAGTAGCCAAAAGCATTGTAGTTCTTCCTTTGCACGAAGTCGGTGATGTCACTTAATAGTTCTTGCTTAGGAGGCAGCAGTGGCTCAATGTGTTAAGGCGCTAAGTTACTGAGCAGAAGGTTGGAGGTTCGAGCCCCAGCTACGCCAGGTTGCTGCTGCTGTTGGGCCCTTAAGCAAGGCCCCTAACCATGTCTGCTCCAGCGGCGCCATATAAAGTTTCACCCTGCGCTCTGACCCCAGCCTACTAACTAAACACTGGGATATGTGAAGAATAAAGAATTTTACTGTGCAGTGATGAATAAAGCCTGAACTTAACGTACGGCTCAATAATTGTGCTAATTAGAATCAGCTCATTTAGTTAATGAATAGAACAAATATGAGGCAGGACCTTTATGTTGTGAAGTCAGGGTGTCCACCTTCTGCACAAAAACGCCTAAAACTATGGATTTCTCAAGTGAACTGTAAACTTGTGTGATAAATTTCTGGATATAATCTTCAGGAAGGCATCAAGCAGGCATCGATTGAGTAAATGACACCAGAGTACTGCAGACGTGGTTTTTGTCCCCATGCCCAGCCGGATCCAGCAGGTTTTGAAGTATAAAGGATTTCATATGAAATATTGTTTGTTTTACAGCAATTTAACTGCATAAACTAACAAATTATTCTTATTACCTTTATAATGTAAAATGACACTGAATTTCACTATGTACGCATATAGGTCACATTTTGTCCTTTTTGTGCGTTTATTTATTTTTTTCTTAAGAAATTGAAGTGGAAATATCAAATGCGCAGTGAATATCCCAATATAAAACGAACTCTGCCACACTTTAGATCAGCGTGGGCACAGCGGTGCCGCTGCGTTTAGGGACTCGCCTTTTTTTTAACCGAAATATTTCCATATTTGACTTCGGGCCTTCTCTTTGCTGTGGCTATCTCTTCAAGTCTAATCTCCGAACAAAACAAAATCTGCTCTCGCTACTGTTGCTCGCGATTCATTTAACTCTTCCTGCGGCTCATATTACAAACTCGGTCAGGTTTTTTTCCTTTTCCTTTCTCTTTTTTCCGCATTACACCATACATGTCACTGCTGTCAGCGTTGTGCATAAAAAAGACAGATTCATATTAGGCTGATCAAACAGATAGTCATATAGTAAATGTATGGATTATTATTTTTTTTTTAATTTCAAAATGCTATTGTAGTACTACTTTTAAAACTCTAAACAAAAGTACTGTTTTTAGTACCACACTGCCATACAACATGAGATTGTTTTGTGTCATTGTGCAATGGACAGGCGTTGTTCCTACGGGAACTCTCCTGCCTTGCGCGCAGTGTCACTGAGATAGGCTCCGGATCCACCATGACCCTGAGGAGGAGAAAGCACATACTGAAGATGAATGAATGAATAATGTGTTATTGTTCCTGATCCTGCCTTACGAGATGTCTTGGTATCAGTACTGAAGCTGGCACTGACTTGACGTCAGATATACAGTACGTATTGGATTGGATTTAATGTATTGTATACATCACTGCCTATGTAATTATATCTGTGCTTCGTTAATTGCTTTTCACTTATAATATCAATAAAATAATAATGATATTAATAATAGGTCATGCACAGTATTAGTTAAGAAAAGTCTTATAAAAATGGATCATTTTAATTTAAATTTTTTAACACCAAATGCGAATTATTGGAGTAATATTGGCAAGTTGTGGAATCTAATTTGTGTGCTTTCTCACATGTATGTATTCTAAATTTTAACTTTTAAGCATGTATCTTCGTCATACTGTATACGGCGTCTATTAAACGCTCAGAAGATAATGGATTTGCTGATGATAATTAACAGAAGCAACTAGATATTTCTGGCTAAGCAGCATGGCAGGGTGCAGCTTTAGTCATACAGTATATATGTTTTGGCTCAGCGTGCCACCTTTCCTGGCTGGCAACTTCCCTTTTAGCTTATAATGACAACATGATAAATGCTTAAAAAGAGATTTCCTGGAAAAGTCATTTGCAAATTTTTTTTAATTTTTATTTTTTTTGCCTTAATTGTCACTACTGGCTTGTATGCTTTTAAATGGTCGATTAATATAGTGAACCCATGACATTTTCAGGCTGGGTTAATCTTCGGGCTAGGATTTCATGCCATGAGAATTACAAACCGTATGCATTACAGCTGTATATAATTAAAGTTTATTAGCAATAAAAAAAAAAAGCAAAGCTGTAGAGTTGGTGTAGAGAGTTGTTTGGATAAAAGGTGTCATTCTGGCTTGGCTCATATTTTAGGGATTATACACGGTGCCCCAAAAGCCTCCATTTATTTTATATCTTCAAGCAAAATGTAACTTTCAACACAGAAGATGTGAATCGTAGCTAGACTGTCGATTCGAATCAGTTTGTCTATGAAATGTTACTACTCTGAAATGCTGTGTAAGTTGTGGATGTTTTAAACGTCATGTCTCAAACAAATGATTACTTTTTTTTTCCTGCCAATCTTCTGCGCCACACTCCACTCCAGTAGGTGGCGGTATTGCACCAGCGACCCATAGAATCAAAAGAATAAGAAACGCCAAACTCAGGTAAATGAAACTGCATTGCAACGTCTGCAGAACCTAGTATATATTTTTAAATAATTTATCAGTTTTAGACAACGTTTACCTAAATAGTTCAACAACTGCAAATCGATTCTGAATCGAAAACTGAGCCATCGATTCAATCAATTGCACAGCTTTACAAAACATCCACTATTTCTTTGTAAGTGTTGCATTATATTTGCGCTTTGAATGTGTTCCATCAAGATAACCTTTGCGGTATATATTTTCCTGGTCCACCTTGGCCTTCACATGACCCTACCAGAAAAATTCACTTGGGACGTCTTGGGGTCTCAGAGTCAGACTCCACAGCGCCACAACGACCAAGCCAAGAACCTGGAAACTGTTGATCCAACCCCCCCATATGTATGGAGACTTTTAGGTCACCATGTATTTCCTCTCTGAAGTGTTGTGCAGTGGTGTCGGTTTGGTGGATATTCCAACCATGCTAGATTCCCAAGAGGAATTCATTAAATTGCTGGCGCCTGATTGGTTGGATAGAAAACTTGTGGACACACTGGTTCTCTGAGGATAAGTTTGGACATCCCTGGTCGGTGGTTGACCACATAAGGTGATGTAAATAGTAGAGATAGGGGGAAAAAAATTGATTCAGTGATGTATCATAAGTCATGTATCACATTGACACATTGACATTGACTCCAAAAAAAAAAGGTGAGAAAATGACTCCTAATGCTCCCAGGACCACTCT
>JAOVVB010000020.1:14582459-14594074 GCA_028570985.1 Heterobranchus longifilis | reverse complement strand
AGCATCACCCGGGGTTCGAACCAGCGCTCCCCGGATGATAGGGCGAGCGCTTTACCACTGCGCCACTCGGCGGCCTATAATAATAAATTTTTATTTAAAGCCATTGTAAAATCGAGGTGTTACAGTTTGGCATTTTCACATTATAAAACCTATTCTAAAAATATCACAGTTTCCAAGTAGCATTGTATTAAGCGAGACATCAATCAGCCACAACACCACCACCAGGTGAATGGAATAACACTGATTATCAATTATATACTAGTGAACTGAAGACAGGATGATGGGCACCCAAGGCAGACGAAAGGTCAGCAGGTCTGGTCCGATTGCACGGAAAAGCCAGTGTAGCACAAGTTCCTGGAAAATGTCAATGCTTGACACAATTGAAAGGTATCAGAACACCCAGTGCATCACAGCCTGCTGCATATGTGGCATAGCAGTCAAGGAGTACAAGGTTGTTGATCCAGCCTGGGGCAACCCATACAATACACGGCTGAATATTTTGTTTTTTAATGATATAGCTGATCAGTGTAGAGCTATGCAGTTTGATTAATTATGCAGTTTAATTTATCTTTTGCTAGTTTATTCAGTTTATTGAATTGTTGTCTGAATGTTCAGAATTAATTTACAGTTTTTAACCTATTTACACAAACGTTCAAAGGCCAAATAGTCTACTCCAATTGACAGAACCCTTAAAAATATACGGTTCTATTTTTGTCGAAAATAGAAACAGCTTCCATTTTCCGAAAATACTCAGATTTTGTGAGAGTATAGCTTCGCTTTCTTTTGAGTTTATGGGCCGTTGGTGCATTACTGCCACCTACTGGACTGGAGTGTGGCGGAGAAGATTGGTAGAAAAGAAAATATCATTTCATAAGTTACAACGGTGTTTAATGTTCATGAAATATTATTAGTTGTTTTTAATAATTAATTACTTGTAAGCATTACAGCATTTCGAGATAAATCAGACAGTAAACGTTGGTAATATTGAATCAAATCGAATTGAAAGTGCCTGAAAGTCTAATCGATTCACGGGTCTATTAAACAGCCATCTAAAAATCACCAAGGTAGTGATGAAACTTCAAAGCAAAATGACCAAATTAGTAAGTCTTTACCATGATGTCATTAAATGTAAAAAAAAAAAAAAAAGAGAGAGAGTGCTTGCGATAACAAAAAAGGAATCTAAATAGCATTGCATAGAGGATGTTCTTCTTTTAATAAACAATCAGTCCCGCCAGCAAGATATTATTATTAAATAAATGCTGTACTTATGTGTTTCACATGTAAATTATTTTTGCTTCAAATGGTTTATAAACTCATTCAGTCATTCACTTATTCTCTATACCGCTTATCCTGTACTGGATTGCGGGAGACCCGAAGCCTATCCCAGGGCACAAGGCGGAGGACAGCCTGGACAGGGTGCCAATCAAGGTCAGAGAAGGCCACACAAGCATGCAAACACTCACACTCAAACACTATAGGCATTTTGGGAACTCCAGTTTACCGAGTCTGGATGTCTTTGGACTGTTTGAGGAAACCAGAGTACACAGGGAGAACATGCAAAGGAATTGAACCTTGCACCCTGGAGGCGTGAGGTCACACTGCCACCTTACCATGCCCCCTGGCTTATATACTATATCATATATGCATTAATGACACTTTACAAATGTATAAGGCTTTGGTTTTCCTCCATGCAGAGCTGCAGGTTCATCTAGAGGCATAGCCGATATTTATGATGAACGAGTGTGCTAGGAGAGGCAGAAGAGAAGCGGTATAACATGTTTGCAGCAGATTACGCAGATGAATAGATTTCAGTACAGGGCATCCCCTGTGTAGTGAAACAGAAGGTGCTGTTGTCTAATGTAGGCAAAGTTCAGGGTATTTTGGGAGTCACATCTGGATATTTCTCAAGTAAGAAACATGATTGAAGAAAAAATGATGGTAATGTTTTTTCTTTTGTTTTATTATTATTTGAAAAGTTAATGATAAGTTAGCCATTTGATCAAATGCCAGGACTACGCATGACACTGTAACAGCCCTATTTTTGAAGTGAAGGAAAACAACGCAGTAGAAGGTTAAGGGTGTTTCTCAAGGGCCCAGCGGAGGCGTAATTCGAACCAAACCTTCCGACATCTTCACATATTGTTGTGCAGTGGGAGGACTGTTTACTTCTTTCCTTCTGCTACTTGTTTCTGTATGCCTTTCTCTCTTTGGACTCATATTTCTCTTTATGGGGATCAGATTTTTTTCGAAGGAATATACAAGCAAATCTAGGAGGACCCATAAGTAAATGGCAGCTGTACATTCATTTACAATCTACCACTTTGTTTTGCCCGGTATATCCACCCACTAAAATCACTGCTTTGAAAATCACAACATAACATAATTAATACCACGAATTCACGAGTGACGCCATAACACCTTCAGATGGGTTTGAATATAGACATCGCAAACGTTTGTCAATTATCATATTGTATATCACAAACAAACGGTTAACTCGACCGATAAATTTGTCAGTTTGTCAAGAGCATCTGGTATACTCAAGAGGGCGGCTTACCGCTACCTATTAACTACTTCAGGTGAATGCAGTTGTGCAGATGGCATCTGAAAAAATAAATAATCCAGTTATTGCAAAAGGAAAAAAGAAAGAAATAATGTTAACTTTAAATCAGTTCACGTCTTTATACTAGAAATGCTTTTGGCTATCAGGATAGAAACGTGTCCTGCTGCTCTGTTTCAAATTGTAAAATTATATGCCATTAAATAATTCATATTTAAACAATAATTTCTTATTGGCTCCTTTTTAAATTGTTTATTTTTTATTTTTTGGCGTGTTCACCATACAAAGCGATTATCTACAGAAACGATAATGTATTAGAGCAAGTGCATAAATGTAATGAATGTGATTTTACCCCTAATACAGGAACAAAAGCAAGAATCAGACTGTTGTGGTATAAAAACGTTAGGAAAGTTATTTAGTCCAACGAAATCGGCTACATTTAGAAAAACTGCCTTCACACTGGCCCTGATTGATTCGTACGTGATTCGAATTTGGCGATCTTTCACATTTGAGTACACTTGCACATTTTTGCTTTCTGACACAGCATGAGGCAGCATGCACCTCCATAGTTTGCGATCTGCCAATAAATACAGAGAAAAACAGACAGTACAATGATGTCAACTATTTTCGTTTTTAATTAATTTTATTGATATTTCAGAAAGAAAAAAAAAAACCTCTCTCACTCGCATTCCTACTTTATTTGCTATGGCCATGTAGTTCAGAGGATTGGCATGCAGCACACAGGAGAGACAGACGCATTGATGGCATTGCATTCTAAACTGCATATTGCTTTCATATTTGATTCGAGCTATGCCCAAGTGCGCCATACCATGCTCGAGACCACGATTCAAGTGCACTTGAGCACAGTACACTGATCCATGCCTGGGCACGAAAGTGTTTACAACATACAGGGGTCAAGCATACTGGAATCCGTGCCAGCTAGTATTAGTGCTAGCTAAGCGATTGCACTGTGAAATACACACTTGTGCCTTTCAAGTCTAGCATACTTCACTCGTGAGTAAAGCTGAACCTTGCTTTAGCACAGAAATACAAGGGGCATTCTGGGACTTGTGATGAACTTTCTTATGAACGGAGACTTCAGCTACAGTACGATGATGAGACTCTTAGCCCAGGTAAAATATTTGGATGGTGCAAATGTTTTAAAGAAACGTATGTCCGTGAATGACGGTCACTGAGCAGACTGCAGTCGTTCCCATGAACATTTAGCGAGTTGAACGCCTGATCCTTGAAAATCGGCATGTGCTGAAGAGACACATCTGTCTGCCGGAACAAAACTTGCATGTTACAGGGTCCGAGCCATTCCCACATGTTCGACTCATTCAAGGAGTTCCTGGGAGGCCAGGATTTCAGACCTGAAACAGACATACTGTATGGCTTCCAGACATGGATCGGGCATACTGAGAAATCAAACCCATATAAATAACGGTCATAGACAGTGTAAGACTGTGTTATGTGTTGTGTCTTGTGTGTATGGATAGATTACCTCATATTGGGTCAGGCAGGTACTGTATATATTGTATTGTTAACATGAGCAATTTGTTTAAAATGGAAATATCTATTTCTATATATGATTAACCTAGGGCTGAGGCTTTTTCTCTACCATTTTTCGAACTAAATGTGTAAAAATGTTCCCTCCTTCAGAAGCCCAGGTTTGTGTCGACAGCTCGGTGATTTCTTACATCAGACTGTTTCTAAGGCCAGGTTCTGCTCAGTGAGGCTGTAGTTTGGCAGAGCGGTTCAGGGGTAGCTGATACTTTTTATATTAGTCGCTGTGCTGCGGCAACGTTCTGTCACATCCGGGATAGAAAACACTCACGGGATATTACTTTTGCCTTTCCGTTTGTGTTTCAATACATCCTGTGGTTGGGTTTAGGTTTTGCACGTAGCTTAATTGTTTTTTTTTTTTTTATTTATTTGTGGTGCCAATCCATCACAGGGCACACATATACACACACTCACATGCTCATTCACACACTATACGGGCAGCTTCGGAACGTTAATTAGCCTAATCTGCTTGTCTTTGGACTGTGGGAGGAAACCGGGTTCACCCGGAGGAAACCCACCCAGCACGGGGAGAACATGCACACAGAGGTGGGAAGCGATAAGATCATTGACAGATAATCGCCTAAGTGTAATGCTCAAAATATATAATAAGTGGATATAAAGGTCTGTCTCTACATTAGTTGATAATATATGAAATATGATCAGCTATAATGGGGACTAATTCAAATGAAATTAACAGAATAGGAGGGTTAAGAGACACTGGTGCAGTTGGATGATATGCAACCAGAGGTTAAGTAGCGTAAATCATTTATACAGTAGTGAAATATTGATTACCGGCTAATATTCTGTTGTTTTGAGGGTCGTTTATTCAACAATATCCCAACGTCATTTGATCAAGTAACCGTCATTGCTCTGGTGGTGGTGATGTTTGACATGGCAACTACACAACCTACAGTTATAAGAACTATGTGACATCTATATTAAGGCGTGTGCTGGTTTTTCAGTCGATCCGATGGTCCTTCATTGCCGATTCTCTAAAAAAATGTCACCCATAACACATCCAGAGGTTATTTGTAGGTATACAGACCACATGTGCCGCATTCACACCTGCGCTATCCAAGATCACCCAGGATGCACGTGAATGCCAGGTGTGAACAGGGCCTCTGAGGATGGGCGGAGATTCAAGAAGGCATTTCTTTAGATCCGGGTTGACGAAAATGCTCCATGCCACTTAGCTGCACTGTTGCTAGGGAGACGACCTGCTCCCACAGCGCCGCATTTCACAGCCTTAAGGCAGAGCAATGGACAGCAGTAAGAGAGAGGATGAAAGAAACCTTGATCAACTGGTAGTCAGATCCTTCTCACGCACCCTCTGTTTTTAATGTCGTGACTCATCCAAAGAGTTCTAACACTCGGCGTGCAGGCATTAGAAACATTCAGTTCTGCTGTTGACATGTTGTTGTTGAGACAAACGATCCTTGAACTTATGCTATGCCAGTAGTTCTGCAAAACAAGAGTCTTCTGATGTGAGATGTCATATTTAAAGTTTTCTGAACTGTTTGAATGCTAGAGGGATCAAAATTGACTCGGTTGGGGTTTGGGTTCCCAGAGTTATGACACTGACATCAATATGAGATCTAGAGCGGAGAATCAAAAAGGAAGAGATTGTTGTTGTTGTTGTTGTTGTTATTATTATTATTATTATTATTATTATTATTATAGGGTCTTGTTTGTAAGCGGCTCTTCTTGCTCTGACTCTATAGTTCCTATCAGTCAGCTACCTCTTGGATATGTGGCACCATCTGTGAAATTTCTATGACTGTAAACCTGTGTGTGGCCATTAATCACGCTTGTCAGATCTGTTTAAAGCACATATAGATAGCGTGCGCACACGTGTAGATGCACGTGCAGTGTACAGTACTATCCAGCTGTGTCAGCAGCCCGAACGGTCCAGCCCTCGTCCCTGGGCCGTCACTCTAGTTATTCATAGAACGCATCAATGATTTATTGAATAACAAATCGTGAATAATGGGAGTCCAATCCATCACCTTGTCTAGCGATCCCTTGCAGCTTTAAAGCTCATGATCTGATTTATTTCATTTGTGAGATTTTTAAATTAAATTTGCAATTGGATTAAATTAGTTCTAAAAAAAGGCGAGTGGGAATAGAATTTTAACAGTAACATTTTTTTTCTGTATAAACAGTACTGTGCAGAAGACTTGAGCCACCCATCATTTTATTATATTTTGGCTTCCAAAGAGCCAGACTTTCTTTCATAAGGGACTTTTTTGTCTCTCATTTTCAATCCAGTCCCCGTACCTGACCAGTTTTCGAGGAAGGTGCTTTGTTTCTGAAGCCACACAGTGACCTATGAATAATTTAAGCATTAAAAAACATCTGACTTGAGTGCAGATGATGACAGATGGTCATGCCGGTGATGCCGAATGCTGATTGGTTGCGAGACAGACGAGAGGGGAAATGAGGTTGCTGCTGCTGAGGTTTAAATAAACGACCGATTTTGAATTTATATCTTTAGGCACTTGGCAGCCTGTCGCAGTACAATATTTGTTTGCATTTCGTTTAATTGAATCTGCATAATTTAATTACATTTAATATGAGGAAATGATGGGGAGCTCAAGTGTTTCGCACATACAACTGGTAGTCAGTATGTTATTTCTGTTAACCTGCCGAATTAAGAAAGCAGCCTGGTCTTAAACTGTCGAGAATTAATTTTTGTTTTAATACCCTCTGGAGTCCCTGAAATCCTCCCGAACTGGCGTGAGGACAATCATGTCGGAAGTAGGAAAGCTGATTACGACGTTGTTTTATTTCCCGCGTTCTCGGATTAATCCATAAAACTTGGTGGCGCATGTGAGTGTTATATGCCAAGTGATGGGCAGGGGGAATAAAAAAAAAATATATATATACATATCGTCCTTTATGTGGAGTGCAAATGCAATGTGGATTATTAATATTATTTTCTAATTGGGTCCCAAAAGCACAGGGAAATAAGTGGCTTAGTTTAAAGCATTATCATGCCACAGAAAGTTTTGACGAACGCTGAAAGCTTTAATTTAAAAAGCCCTGCATATTGAGCTTGCTTTTGAAAGAGCTGTAGCCTAGAACTTTAAATGACAGTCTTGCGTTCACCAAATTCAGTGCTAAGTGGTAAAAAAAAAAAAAAAAAAAAGGGAAAAAAAAGGCAGCTCCATTCCCCATTCAATTCCCACTCCTCTTCCCACGACCAATATCAGGACAATGCCACACCATCCATAATCATGTTCTACTGAAACATATTATTCTTTTGAACAAAGAAAGTTGAATATGTTTTTTGACATTAATCAGTTATGGATTAGTTCTTCTTTGCATTGAGAGCTACCCAGAGGCCATATTAATATAAATATTATGCATACCAGCCAAAAAGCCTGCCTCGGGGGTCTGCCTTTGGACGTTCGTGCACATAATGTATTAAAGAGTTCAGGCAACCTACCTTAAAGGGAATATTGCACGGCTGCAATTTATTTATTAGTGTTAAGCCTGATTTTGCCGTGCGTTTATGTTTCTTAACTAAGTAATAAAAGAAGATGGGACATGCTGTTTAAGGAGAATAACAGCCAGTCAGCCCAGCAGTAAGCAGCGATGGTTATTCATATAGCCATGCTGTTCATGGTTACAGTTATAGTTCCTCCCAAAGTGTTATTCCTCTTAAACAAGACAAATTGACAATAATCCTTTAAATAATAATCCATTTACAGATTATCCATAGGGTGCCGATTTTTGATTAGTATTTTAAGTGAGACGCTTCAACATATTAAATAGCTTTAAAGGTGAACTATTATGGAAAATCCACTTTTTAATCATTTGTATATGTTCGTATGGGTCTCCTGTGTATGTGTGTGTGTGTGTGTGTGTGGACAAATAAACAAGGCCATGTTGTAGATGTTCACCCTAATGTGACATCATATAAGAAGATGCTCTGCTTTGCTCAGATCTCTTCACCCAAGGTTGCAATATTCTGCCTCAAGTGCTGATGTTGTCATGCATTTAACCCGCGAGCGAAGGTAGATGAAATCAAGTCCTCCCCCCCATCATACAAATGCAGGTTGGACGTTTTTTGAGATGTGTATACGTCGTAAAGCTTAAGCGACAGTACAGTAGAGCAGACGTACCCACCATACTTAATTAGTGCCAAAGCCGTAGTGCATGAAGGAAACTAACCTAAAGGATCAGCTGAGATTGAGATGAAAAATATTTAAGTGTTTCAGAGTGTAATAGAGAGCACTGGGCTCAGCTCATTCTTGCATTCAAGGATGAAAAAAAAAAGCACCACTTTTCCCAACAAATCCTGCATTCTGCATTGACAAACGGAGGCGAATTTGTAGACGGCGAGCTCCGAGCAGAGCGCTGTGTTCGGTGAGTGATGCAACATTCAGTTTAGTTCACCCCCCCCTTATTAGTTATGTGCGGTATTTCTGACGCACGTGGTGAACGTCACACAAGACGTCGACGCCGGAATCACACACAGAGGCGGCTTAGCGATGAATCCGTACGTTCCGTGTCATTTACAAAAAAACGTGGCGGAAGGAGTAATATAGAAGGGTCTTTATTTATGGCCTTTATATCATGGTTTCTGTGCTATTGAAACGGCAGTTCAGAAGGAGACTGAAACAAAGGCAGATTGAGCTATGAAGAAATGCATTACCTGAGGGAGTTTTAACATACACACTTCGGGAGAGCACAGAGACCCGCGTCTTATTAAGGAAATAGTGCGATCCTTACGGGAGAGTAAAAAGCATATTGTGCCAGCTTTACAATTTATATAACTCAAAAATAGCATCTTCTATATATGCCTGCATTATTACAAATTGGTGGTTTGTACTAAGATACTCAATGTTTTATTTTTTTTTTTTTAATTATTATTATTTGTCATTCATCAGTAACCATTTGGTTGTCAGTAATTTTTATTTTTAACATGCATTTTTTTTTACATAAAAAAAAACATTATTTCTTTTTTGGTCTTATCTTTCTTCTTATGTGTGTGTGTGTGTGTTTTTTTTTTTTTCTTCAGTAAATTGATTGATAAGAAAAACCCACAACAGGAAAAAAACAACAACATTTGTCTTTGGAAGAAAAGCCACAAAAGTTGAAAGTCACTCGCAGCTGGTTGGTTTTTATAGGATGCGGATAAACTGTCAGGCTGCTTCACCACAATTATTTTACCCGTGGGAGATCTTGGTTGGCGCTGTATAGGAACAGAGGGCCGATCAGAAATTTGCGGCGCAGTAGGACTGTGCAATAGATTTCCAGCATGCTCCGTGCTTGCCTCGGAGGCTGAATCCACAGTGCTCTCCGTAGTAGCTTCAGCTTTAGTACCGGACAGATCGTTTAATTACATGGGGGTTGCACGAGCTGGCGTAATTGGAAGTCCTGTCCTAATTTGGTCCGCTGAGAACTTAGTTATTGCCTAGCTTTTTTCGCCATTACCCGGGCCTGAATATGGCTTGTAACTTAAACACGGAATGAAGTCAGATCCAAGGGAGAGAGCCTGAATCGCTTGTGCACACACTCTTGCAGGAGCGAAAGAGTCGATACATGCCCTCTGGCTTGCTTGCGGTGGTCTGTTGGTGACGTCACCGGGCTCTTTATTTTGTACAGATCTGCCGTATTTGTAATCCTGCAACACTTTGTGTGTGCAATTATAATACATACTCATGTAAGGGCTTGTAATTCAACCGTTTGAGAAGGTACGCGGGGAGCATCACTCTACCGGATGATGTTTGGTTTTGTAAAGAGAAAGCCAATTATTTTAACAATATTGCTAGCACCTGGGTAAATTATCAGGATGTTTAATGAATGATTCAGACACAATGTTGCAAATACAACCTTGAAACAATGAACCTTTATTTGGAGTGTTCATGCTGCTTAACATCCATTCGCAAAACATCCGTTCGATCCACATCCATGGTTCACAGGCTTTAGAATTCCGA
The DNA here is from genome assembly GCA_028570985.1 of Heterobranchus longifilis. Classification (NCBI taxonomy): domain Eukaryota; kingdom Metazoa; phylum Chordata; class Actinopteri; order Siluriformes; family Clariidae; genus Heterobranchus; species Heterobranchus longifilis. The sequence continues at coordinate 14,584,006 of JAOVVB010000020.1, read as the reverse complement.
CCAGAGATCAGGACGGACACAAGTGTTGTAATGTTACCTCTCTGATTTTGCATATATGACCTTGAGCTGTATCTTAGCTTTTAAATGACTTTACTATAGCATGGCGATTGAGGCGCTTACTATTATGTACAGTATGCATGTTTACAAGCATCAACAGCATCCTCCCTTGTGGTCCAGTGTTAAGCATGTAATGCTTCAACCACAGCGACTGGAGTTTGAATCTCACACAACATTGTGTCAGGGGCATTTGTTCAATGTTATCCAATTGTTTTAAGGAAATCTAACTTCAGAAGCATCCTAATACCAACATTGTTCCAACGTCCATAACGTTTTGAGAACAAAAATTCCTAGTCGCAGATTCCTAGTAAAGTCTTAATATGGACCAGGAGCGCATTAGTCCAAATCCTGACAGCAAAAGTAACAAGACCCAAAGGTTTACATGGGTATTATTTTTCATTTCCATAGATTATTTAAACGATTATGAGCCTTTTCCGGTCAGATAGATGATTCATCCTTTCATGCCGCAGACTCAGTCAGTTTAGTGGGGTTTCTTTCTGATTCTGATTGAGCCGTTAGTCAGATTATTAGGCTGCACCAAAATTAAGTTACCGAAGAACAGAAATTAAACTGATCCTGGTGGACTGGGATGCACCCGATATAGGATTTTTGTGACAAGTGACAAGGATGATGGAACAGGAGATTTGGAAAAGAATTTATGCCCGTACTTTGGTCAGGCTTTGGGGATTAATTAAATTCTGGAAACCTATTTCTCTCTCTCTCTCTCTCTCTCTCTCTCATGTATTTTGCTGTCACATTGTGTTTGATATTTGATTAGTTGATGAACACATGCTTTTTTTTTTTATTTCATTTTCTTTCATTCTTTTTGTTTTGCAGCTTTTCTCGAACTACCTTTTTTCCCCTTTGACTTCCCTTACTTTTTTTTTTTTACTTTTCCCATTGCAGTGTTTCCCACAGGTCTGAAATATACTTGCAGTAGTAGTCTGCCTTTCCTGCCAACACAAAAGTGGTCTACTGCAAAAGACATTTGATTTTTACCATAATATTTTGATATTTCTATTAATTTCACACTTCAGAGATCCAACCTACAAACCCTCCCATCCATCTACCCATATGTGAAGATTAAGACAAAGTAAAAAAAAAAAAAGACCTAAACACTTTTTGGTGAACAGAGATCAGTCAGTCAATCAGTCAATCAGTCAGTCAGTCAATCAGTCAATCAGTCAGTCAGTCAATCAGTCAATCAGTCAGTCAGTCAATCAGTCAATCAATCAGTCAATCAATCAATCAATCAATAAGTCCAAGTATTCTCCATGTGTGGGAAACACTGCATTGTTTTTTTCCATCCCTTATGCATGGCTTTGGCAGTCCTTAAAATGTGTATAGTTTCTTATTTTCACTCCAGTCCCTGTACCTAAGCAGATTCAGAGGACTGGGTTTTTTTTGTTTTTTTTTGGTTAAGCTACATAGTGACCATTCAAGCATAAAAACCATCTAACTTAAAGCATGAACCAGTGAGAAACAGGTGC
>JAOVVB010000020.1:14557006-14575874 GCA_028570985.1 Heterobranchus longifilis | reverse complement strand
GTGGCAAGGAAAAACTCCCTGAGATGGTAATAGGAAGAAACCTTGAGAGGAACAAGACTCAACAGGGAACCCATCCTTATTTGGGTGAACGGATAGCAGGGATTGATCTGCAGTGTGAGACTGGAAGTTTAGCATAACAGTTCCATTTCAAATAGTGACAAGAGAACACTAGACATTCTGTCTATCTAAAGTGCTTCCATAAAAATAGAAGCAGCATAACAGGGAATTAGGCTAAAGAATTGGTTAGATGATACACTTTAATTTTATATATGAGCACTGACCATCGTGGTTAAATTTGGGCCCAGACTGGTGGCAACGTACAGTTGTAGAAGATGTCTTTGTACACTGTGGCAGTTCCATTTATTGGAATTAAGATGCCCAAACCTGTTTCAGCATGACAGTGTCTCTGTATGTAAAGTGAGCTCATTGAAGACATTGTTAACAATGATTGTTCAGGAAGAACTTGACCTCAACCTCACTGAACACTTGAGGAAAATCACAATCTGGACTGGGATGTTTAAAGTTCATATATGTGTGATGGTCAGACCTCAATTACTCACTCATACATTCTCTATACCACTTGTCCTGTACAGGGTCAAGGGTGGCCTGGAGTCTAATCCAGGGATTTCGGGGCAATAGGCGGGGAACAACCTGGACGGGTTGTGGGAGGAAACTGGAGCATCCAGAAGAAGTCCACCAAGCTCAGACCCAAAGCAGGAACTGAACCCTTGACACTGAGGTGTGAAGCCACACTGCTTACTGCTGTGCCACTGGGCCACCACATATTCATTAACCTCTGACTATATAATGGATCTTTTAATGGTGTATTTTTTTAGTTTGTGGAAAGCTAAGAAGCATGAATATACTTAAGGTTAGATCAGTGGTTAAAGTACTGGGATGCTGGAATCTGAATCCTTGGAAAATCTTGTAGTTAAATCTCAGTACAGTAAAACCTCGGATTGCGAGTAAGCCTTATTTGTTTGGATTTATTTTTACTTTTTTTTTAAAGATAAATGCAGGTTACTTTGTTGTATTTTTTTCTTTATATTTTGTGTTAATTATTTTTATGTATTTATTTTTTGGGCCTGTGAAACTAATAATTTGAGTTACATTATTTCTTATGGGAAAATTCGATTTGGTTTACGAGTGTTTCGAAATACCTGCTTCCGGAACGAATTAAGCTCGTAATCCAAGGTTCCACTGTACCACCAAACTGCCACACAAGACCCTTTTGACTCATGACAGGTACATCATATCTTGTCTCAGTTGAAGGATGGTTTTTGTATAATTTATAAATTTACAAAAGCTAACGTATGGATGATGCAACCAGACTTGTTACTTGAACTTGATCTACTGTAAGCTAAAAATAAAAATCCTTTTTTTGTGGATCACAACATATTTTGCAGGTAGACATGAGCTCCAAATTTTTATTAGATGATTCACATAAATTTCCACTATGCACTATGCAGTCAACTAATAAAATCACTAGCTTTTACCAAGCAACTAGTGGAGCAGCGTCTTTCCACCCCAGATGTTATGGATCCCCAGGCTAAACATTTTCTCAGTTTCTAAAACACTAAAACCTCCTATAAAGTGTTCATAATAGCTTGGTATAGATGTGTTGGAAGGTGAGAATGAAAATGAAACCTGGGTCGAGGAAACACCAGTACTGGAGTGTGTGACAGGAAGTCAGGATTTTTATGAAATTTTGGGCAGCGTAATTATTTCTAACTTCACACCAACCATGCGGTTTCTGTAGCTAAAGTCTTGTGGGACTTCTAGTAAATGGGAGATAGTTTCCCCTGCCTCTTCCTTCCCTCACACTCTCTTTTCAGATGCATTAGAGCAGAGAGGAACAGAGTGTGTCTTGTCTGTGGAGGTGCTGGCGTGCTGCCGTGTTGTGCCTCACGTTCTGTTCTGATTTCCTGCTCTTTACGCCATGCGGGTGGTTCCTTCCAGCAGAGATAATGAGAAGTGAATGCATTAACCTTGTTTTCATTTACTCCCCATAGATACCATTCAGGGTACTGTCACCACTCCGTTTGAAACGCAGCCGCTCTTCGTCCTTCTCCACCACCTCAGTTGTCTTATGACCTTGCCGGCATTGGTTTTATTAGAGAGGCTGGGAGTTTGCTCTGAACTCGTGAGCTTATCTTAAGTTTATCCGTAGGATAAATGGCAAAAAAGAAAGAAAAAAATGCAGAGAGGACTCTTTTCTTTTTTCTCAGATGGGAATTTTGCTCGAGTACTGGCACATTTTATTCAGTAATTTCAGTCAATCAATCTTCCTGATGACTTTGGAATGCTCAGCTGGAGAACGATTATCATCAGAAGTTAATAGGAAAATATGTTTTACACCCCCAAATTAAATCAGCCACTATCTGTATTTCCATTTTGTTTTTAATGTATGACTTCGTTTTATATTCTTCTTGATTTGGGGCTCTGTGACAAATATAATCCTTATACAACACTACATACATTTGATGAGCCATAATGTTACAACGCAAAACATTAAGCCCAATATTGTGTAAGTTTCCCATGTGCCGCCTGGGGTGCTCAGTCCACCTGGGCCATGAGTCCACAAGACCTCTGGGTGTTTGTTGTGGTGTCTGGCACCGGAACGTTAGAGGTAGATCCTTTGGGTGTTGAATAGGGCCTTTGTGGATCGGACTTGTTCGTCTGGTGCATTCCATGAATGCTTAATCGAATTAGGATCTGGGGATTTTGGAGGCCCCGTTGGTGAACTTGGGCTCCTCGTCTGCTGGGCCCCATTTGCGGGTGGGCTGCAGTGCACTAGGTGTTCTGATACCTTTCTATTTGGCCAGGATTGAGTTTGCTGCATTGGCTTTTCTGTGGGATCAGACCGGATGGGGTTTCCTTTGGTCCCCAGAGGCATACATGATCCTGTCACCAGTTTAGTGGTATATAATTAATAGGCAATGTTAATGTGTTTATGTTATGTGGAGTTAATGTTATGGATAATTAGTGTATAATGCTGAAAAACAAACTAATTAAGGAAAGAAAACTATCTATATGAAGATATTTATTTAACATTTTAGCTCGAGGAGTCGTGAGTTGACCACCATAGGGAAACATTACAGGCTACATTTTTTTATCAACTTCTAGAGAAAAGAGGAAGACTTTTTAAAGACTGAGTGTCTTAAGCTGCCATTTCATGAGCGATAAAAGGAACTTGCGTGTTTTATGGAAGTAACACATTATACATAACTCTAAACAGATAAGAAACGTATCAATAAAAAAATAATTGTTTGCAATTTGCTCAGGTATAAAAAGAATAAAATGTTTCGATATTGGTGTTATAGGAAAACAATCGATTTCTAGGTGGTAACGGTAACTCTGTTTCACATTGGCTTCCTCACACCACCCTGTCATTGATTTTTTTTTATTTATATAGCATGCTGACCCAAGTGATTTATTCTTTACATTTATAAAGCCGTGCAAGTGCAAAAAAGAAAAAAAAAATGTGTCCATAAAATTTAATAGATGTCTGGCTGTTGAGGTCTGCATATATCCCAGCATTAAAACTTTATGAATGTAGGCCTACGATCTAGAAAAGTGGCCTTTTTTAAATCCTGTTTTATGCATGCCTAAAGTGGGACCCGGTGCAGATGAAGAAGCTTCGTAGCCCGCAGAAAGGAGACTAGAAACCTGTACCTTTGATGCTCCGTGTTCAGTCTTGCCTCACTAACTGACCTTTTTTTCACAAATCCTTGGCACTGAAGAAGCATACTTGGCAAAGCCCGCCACTGCAGTTCAGTCCCTCTCTCTTTTTAATGTGCCCCTTTAATCAATCAGCACTTTCCTCGGGTATATGTGAAACGACCTTTATGCAATTTACTGAAGCTCAGACGTGAGACAGCTCTGTGCAGCAACCTCTACTTTCTCTTCCACCTGTCTTCACAACCTTCAGCTTGGCACTGCAATCCCAAAGCTACTTCACACTGGGTCTTTTTCTTTTTCTTTTAACACAGCGTTTATTTAAATGTACCATTTAAAGTTCGTTTTTTTTTACAGAGTTGGTTAAAAAGTGTGGACTGACTTCAAATGCGTTTTTCTGGTTTTTATTTAAGCTAGGGTTTTCTGAGTAAACCTTTCACCTAAAACTTTTGACTTTTTTCAAAATTCAACTTTTTCACTGCATTTACATCAGCACTACTTTTTCCTGTAATAATATTTGTACATGTTCCGTTTGTATTGCAACTATTAGCATTGAGCTAGTTTGTATCATCAGTTGTGATCCTTAGTAACATCTGTTGTTAGCCTTAGCTAATATTTTTGCTCAAAAAAAAGAAGCATTGATTTACAATTAGTAACTAAAATTAGTGTGATTTGAAGAAGAATTGTTTTGCTTTCTTGAATATTTACTTTTGTATTTTAACTAGTCATGCTATATTCTCTTAGCACATTTCAATAACTAACTTTAGCTGATGCTAAACAGCTAGCTGACTTGGTAACTACTGAATAACTCAGTGATTTTTAAGCCAGCCTGTTGTTTCTCATAACATCTAGCTAATTAGGAAAGTTGCTAATGTAATTTGGTTGTGTCTCTATTTAATTAGGTAGTACTACAGTAATTAGCAAAAACTATATATTTTGCTACTGTAGTTTTCTAGCAGCCTAGTGGGCTAATAATTCACATTAAGGGGTGAAAGGGTTCAAGTCAAACCAGGTCCTTTGACTGTTCAGAAAAACAGAACACGTAAATGAGAATAAAACTCCCTCTATTTCTCTGTATAATCCCCTGCTACAGTAATGCTTCTATCCCAGCAGTTCACTCATGCTTTGATACCATCAAAGTAGACAGTTTTCAGAATCGGACTGCCTGTTTCATGTCTGAAACGCTCTTTTAATGGTCCAAATGTGGTAATCTTTTGGAGTAAGGTCGAAGCTGTATGGGGGATATAGCAAAAACTTGCATCCGAGTTCCTGTAATGTGCAAGTGGTGTTTATGAATGATTGTGTATACAGTTCCCACAGATGCATCTCTGCAACAAGCTGGTATCAGGTGTTCCACATCACAGGATGTTCACAGGAACGACTGCAGTGAGCTCTGAGCCACCTCGGCCAGGATTGTCATTCATGGATGTACGACCTTCTTTAAAACATTTGCACCGTACAGACATTTTACTCTGGCTAAAGATCTCATCACCATACTGTGCTTGAAGTCTTCTCTAAATGTCAGTCGGTTTTACACTTTCATTCATGAGAAATCTTCTCACAAGTCTTGGTGTGACTTGAACCTTCATTGCAAATATTAATGAAAGCTGAAAGAAAATATTGGGAGAAATTTATGAGAGAACAATAAGCTTAAAATTTTTTTATGTAGTTGAGTAAACAATTTTGCTAATTTTAGAAGTGTAAAGTGTACAAATTGCAAAAAAAAAATCTGTAAACATTATAAAACGCAGCAATCAATATTATGAATTATTAAGAAAGGTGAACAAACATGGTCAAAAAAAATCTTTATCGATTTTTTATTGTGTCAGTTTGAAATAAGTTTATATCAATAGCAACTAAAAGAAAATCAAACCAAATGTCTGTTTTCTTCAAACCTAATTAGCCTGACTGCTAGCCTCTGAAGAGGCTCAGCTACAGAGGCAGTTTGTCAGCAGTTTTTGTGTGACATGGTGATTTGTAAACGTCAGTGAGGGAGCGACCCTGTGGCACCTCAGGAGACAGCTACTGGAGGTCACAAGATGGCCTAAGCAACGGCAGCAGCCTGAAGGCTAGTTAGAGCCCTTAACAAGAGCTATGTTCCATCTGTTGTTCATCGGCGTGTTAAAAAAAAGTGAAGAAGAGGTGACTGTCTGTTTGACAGGAAAGGAAGTGGGGGTGGGATGTGGCTGGTGGATTTTGCGCGTCGACAGTGCCAGGCTGGGCATCTGGCACTCCTCTGGGACAGCTGTTCTCTCAACCTGCCCTAGGGTGCTGGATTATTTATGCCTCCCTACACACTCTTATTTATTAATGGCATATTTGCATATGCATAGTGGCATGCGTGGTGTGGCTTAGGGCCCCTCAAGCAGCAGCCGCAATATAGCATCTTGTGTACTGATAAGCAGGGGATGTCACATGGGCTTGAAATGAAACACTTCTTAGCAATAATGGCAGTGTCGCAGATTGTTAGGGACCCAGTGCCACACTCCATCCAGCCTGGGATATAAAGTGAAACATGAGCTAACAAATGTAGAGGAGTCGGTTTCTCTCTGTCTCTGTTCATTCCACTTCAAGGCTAAATTGTAGGTGTTACTTTGTGCATTCGCAGAAGTGGACAAATCAGCAGCTAAGCAGATTTTGTTTCTGGACAAATTCGTTTTTTCTTATTTGTTAGTTGCCTGACGGAAAAATAGTTTCACCAGGAAGAAAATGAAGCCTGCTTCCTGTTGATTCTTGCAAAGCAAATTCTCTATCGGTATCTATGTGTTTAAACGTAATGCGATGCATGGTAGAGTGACGCACCTGAAACTCTGAATCCCGTCCCCCACTGCACTGCACTTTTTCTGGTGAACACCCAGAGCCTGTTTTCTGGCTACGGTATGGTGTAACACGTGATAAAATCTAAAGGCTCACCGTGTTAACGATTACATAAATACACAATTGCTTACCGGCTACGTTTTAATTTAAATTCTACATTTTTTTCTGTAATTTTAAATTTTATTTGACATTTTTAGTACTGTTATTATGAATTAGTTTATTTACAATGTTTCATTTGAATTTATTTGCTACTACAGTACATGCAGCTTTGAACAATTTGTGGTTCAATAATCCTTGAGAGAAGGAACTAAGTCTATAGTTGTAGCACTACTCAGCGGTAAAACCAGCAAAGACACACCCCTAATGCCATTGTTGCCGAAGACACTGGGGTAAAACTGTTATTCTGGTTGAGTACCATCTGTAATTAAGAACCATGGACTATATGATAAATGACAAGGACAGAACATTATACCCTATAGTCTAAACTTCTTGTCAAAGGCACAAACATTAGGTAATTTCTTAGAATAGGATAATAATGTCATGTTAAAGTCACTTAGTTTGTATTAATTAGAAACGTGAATCATAAGTACACTTCAATTAAACTGAGCCATGCGATTTTCAAATCATCGATTTGAATCAATAGCACTGTTTGATTTGTCACAAGCAGCTATATTGATTACAGGTCTGGAAGAGTAAAAAATATTTAAAGTAACTAATAAGCATTGAAATGATGTCTAACTTGATTGTTTAAAGTGTCATATCGCATAAAAGCAATAATCTTGTCACCTGACAGTCTTCTTTTCCAAACTCCAGTCCTTTAGGTGGCAGTATTGCTCAGAAAATCAAAAGAAGAACAAGCTGTATTTTTCAAAAACATGAGGATTTACTGCAGAATCTGTGGTAAATACTTAAGGAAGTTGCCAATTTTAGACCATTTAACATTGATAAGTTAAGCTAAATAATTTTAAATAATGTGAATTGATTCTTTATCGAAAAACTGATTCGTCAGTTGGGTAAATTGAATTAACAAACAAAAGAAAAAAATCAGTCAATTGAATTGCACTATCAATTAAATCATGGAACATTAATGGAAAGAGAGGAAAACAGCTTCCTGCCAAAAGCCACAACTCTTTGTCTCCTTAGTAATTGCTTGTAAGTCGTTCCAAGTTGCCCTGGAACTGGCCGTGTTGTTCTGTTCATGGCTACAAACCTAAAACAGAATGCTTAATCGCAAATTCCTTACTAACCCCTGATCAGGGGCATTTCTTGGTGTGTGGAACGAGGGATTGTACACAGTGATTTTTTTATTCAACCCTGGAACCAGAAAGTTAGCTGATCCTCTAACTGGTATAAAAGTCAATATAAAAAAATAATATAAAGTAAATCCCATTAGTTTCTCAGGACTGTCCAGAATGTCAGTGTTTTATTCTGCTCACCTTTTGGCTACACAGTATCGGTGAGAATTTTTAACTACTTTTACCCCTGTGAATTACACTAACTGTCAGTCGCCAGCTCTGCCAATCGCGTTTAGTTAGTTCCTCTGGTCGTGGAAGGATATGTGCAGGTGAAACAAAGCACACAAATCATAATCCGTTAATAATTAATGGTGTTTGTAAAAGTGTTGTATAAATATATCCGAGTATAAATGCATATCTTAAGCACTCAGGCTGCGCCCTTAGCACTTTTTTAATAATTGCAAACCGACTGGAACCAGAATAATGGATGTTAGAATTGTGAACTTGATACTTGGAAAAAATTGTGAACTTAATACTTGGAAAAGTTTACTTTTTTTAGATTTAGGTATGATTTTAATACAATATAGATAGCTATGTGTACTTATTGCAGATAATACAAGAAGTATTGAACAGTTCGATTTTTTTTTATTTAACACTGCTACTATGTTGTTACCAGTTTGTTAGCAAACCTATATATTGTGATATGTCTTTGAGAATCCAGATACTATATATTTTCTGGGGAAACCAAACACAAGATTGATAGCATACCCCTGATTCGTTATACAGATTAAAGCCTGTTTTTGTCCACTGTTCCTTAACAACAGCAGCAATAACCTCTTTTCAAGGTGATGGTGCAAATAAACTGTGCAGAAACTGGCTTCAGTTCAGTCCTTATCCTTGTAATTTCGAAAATAGGGTGAAAGCGACACAAACAAGTATTTTAATAGCTTATGTGGCCGTGGACTTGCAAGTAGACGAGTATAACACTCAAGGATTCGCTGAATATATCCAAAATTGCATGTGTATAATGCCTGGATTGAATTTCAGTGTTGTTAATGACCTCACATATTTATTCTGCCACTATCATTTTTTTGAGACTTGGCTGGAGTCGAGTTTAACGCTTAACGTGTTAGAGTATGTAGATCTAACACTTCTATTTGTTTTTCTTTGCCTTTTTTTTTGGGGGGGGGTGGGGGAGGGGGGGTGTTTTTGTCAAGTGGGTAATTATGTTCTTATTATTCCAAGTCTGCTTTAGCAGTTAATTTCATGTTGCTGTAAGCAAGTCGACAGGAAGTGAAAATAAATGACTAAATTAATTGGGTTGGACGTCAGGAAATATGGCTGGCATGCAGCTGACAATTGTACTGTATTCTGACATGAAAATTTGAATTTAATCGCCCTTTGGATTGTAATGAATCGCTGCAAGATGTCCTTGTTTATGGTCAGTGAGTGTTTCATGGACCAGAATATTAAACTTAATTTGTATAGTCTTTGTCATTAATCTTTCCTGTGTTTTTTAGGACAGAATGGCTTTGTTTTAAGCCACTTTCCAAATCAGTGCACGAAATAAAAGAACGTTGGGAATGGAAATTGTAAAAAAAAAAAAAAAAAAACTTGCAGTGACTCTTGCCGAATATTGTGCATAAGTGCATAATTTCGGCTGAAGTCACTCATTTACACATGTAGAAAGTGAGTTTCATTTAGTTAATGGGAACATTATAACCTTGTTCTGCGCAATTAACTCTTTTAAACACTTAATTCAGACTGCTGTACTGAAATCGAAGCTCATACCCCTGAGTAATTTGCATGATTTTATTTCTTTCTCTCGTTTTTTTTTTTTTTTTTTGGGATGAAGTGTGCGTGTATAGATCGCCTGGCTTTGGTTTTTAATCCGACATCACTCTGAAGGACTTGCATCAGCCACTTTCCTTCTGTTGTACAACAGTAAACAACGTTTTGAAGAGCAGTGAAGTAGAAGTAGCTGTTAGAGATTTGGCGTGACTGTGGAACAGCTTACTAACAGCAAACACCTTTCCTTTTTCCTTTTACCTTTTTCTTTCCTACGTGTTCGGCACTCAGTCATTGAAGTTTGTTAGTTCAACTAATGGCAGAGCCAACAAAAGGCCTGCTCGCTCCTGAGGTTGAGATGCTCGAAGCTGGGTGTTTACTGATTTGAACCCAGATGTCACGCCAGCATGCTAACAGCGCCGCTCACTTCAGGGAGAGGTTTAGGTTTACTTTTCATTTAGCAGACGCTCTCTAAATCTCCTTTTAAGCATGAATAGCTCCTGAAAATCACCTGAAATGCGTAACCGATGTAGCTCAAGCTGTCCAAATCTACGCGCAGGCATATGGCTGCCATATGCGACGGTCTTGTGAGCATACAAACTGCAGAAGGAGGATGCTTTACCCCTGTTTTTTTTCTTTTTTTTTCGTTTATTTCAAAGGGTAATCCTTTTGCTTTTCATGTAAATTTATGCTTATTTCTGTCTCTCCCTTTCTTTCTCTCCCCTCTAACTGTCTCTGTCTCTCTAGGTAAGTAGTGGGGATGCTTGGCTTTTTATCTTGTCCTGGCTGGAGCTTTGGACTTTGCACATGCTTCTGAGAAATAGGTCCCGAGGTGATTCATCGTCAGGAGGGAGCACAGGTTTTTAAAAATACTCCTGACTTTACCACATTACAGGAAACGAAACTGCTGTCAAAGCTCAACCCAACCCCCCCTTTCCCTCTCTCTCTCTCTCTCTCTCTCTCTCTCTCTCTCTCTCTTTCGCCATCTTCCCAAATGGGAACAGAGAAGCTGTGCATGCTCGTATGGATCATTTTAATGTTCAACAAGCTCTTACGCATGAAAAATTTATTGAGAGGCTGAAATGGAGGACTTGACTGACTGAGCAAATTTGGAGATTGAGGAACACACATGAGCGAGTACGCAGGAAGCCCCCAGATGATGTAAAGTCAACAAACGCACCTGAATTTACTGCGCCCTCCTGAGCGCTACAAAGCGACGCTGTCGCATTACGATTTAAAAACCCGAAGACAAGTTATTTGTCTTGAGAGTCTTATCATAACTGACCATACATAATAGAAGTGTTAGATGAAAAATGTCCTTTTTTTTTTTTTCTCCCCCAAAAGGGGAATACAAAATTAATGAGCTGGGAAATTGGTTTCATCAAACTGCGTCAAGGTAGGTAAGGTAGGAAGGGTGTAATATGTAGTGCTCATAGCACCATTGCAACAATCAAAACACTGTTTAACAAGCCTGAATGAGGCGCTCAGCCTAATACCATGGTAGTCTTTAATTCCTTTAGATTGGTGCTATTTGACGAAAAACTGGATATCTGGCTTAAAATTATGAGTGGCTTTCAGATTAAACCATCTGATCAGCAGCGACTCCCAAGGTTGGATGAGCGTTGTGATATAATTAGAATAATGTTTTGATGATGTCCGGTGTTGGGACAATCTTGTTTTTGAAAGTTATAGTGACTTTGATGTAGTGAAGTTGAGATAACGTTGGATGAAAGAATCAAAAACAAGACTGCAAATACAACCTTAAAACTGTGAAATGTAAACCTTCCTTTGGAGCATTTACATTGATTAATTAACATCCATTCGTATGACGTTAAGTTTCTGAAAGCATGATTTTCTTTCAGAAATATTACCAATGGGTTGTATGTTAATTCCCAAATTAATGTTAAGCAGGGTTTTTATGTTTTGGGTTTTCTTTTCTTTTCTTTTTTTTTTAAGAAAAAGTCAATTGCTTGCTCTTGCGTCAGACTTTGTATTGAAGTCTTTTTTGCACTATTGTGTTAGGGGCATTCGTTCAACATCGTGTACTCAATGTTGTTACGATGTCATTTCATCAAAGCGATTCTACCTTTCAAAAACAACCTATTGTAACACCGACAGTGTTCCAACATCTGTAAAGTCACCAAATTAACATCACCACAATGTTTGAAAACCAAAAATTCCAGCTGGGGAGCTCTGGATTGATTCGGCCTGCCTACAAGCTCCTTCCTTTTCCGCCATCTTGACTTTCACTGAGATTTGTCTCAAAACACTTTGAGGTCGTTCTAAAATACTTAACTGGCCAAACAACCCTCTAAGAACATGAACTTTGGTATATTCATGAGCGTTTCATGTTTGCAGCCGATGTGTGCTCAGTAAGAGGTGGGGCAATTCACAGATGGGTCTTTTTGTTTGTTTGTGTTGTTTGAGGGCTGAGCGAATCACTGCGCTGCACTCATTTCTACAATTAGATTAGATTTTACCAATTTTAAATAACAACAAAATAGAAAATCAATGTGTGGCGGTCAATGCTGATACTGTGGCAGGCCGCCCAAAATAACTCTATGTATGGGAAGCACTGGTGTGTGCCACTAGAAGTGGTTAAATTAAACTTGTATTGAGAAATAAATATGCTTCTGGTTATCATGAATCATAACCGGATAATTGATTATTGATTGATGTTTGTGTTCAGCCACCAGACCAGTTAAGAAAGAGTAAACCTAATTCCTACACATGTACAGTAACCAAACTGCCTTTCTGCATGTTAGTGATTTTTCGCAAAACGCATGATAGCCACTTGCTTTAAGTTGTGTCCTGTATTCTGATTATGTCATGGCAGTGTACATTCAATTTTAAATGTAGAAGTGCTTCCAATAGGAAAACATGTCCAATCACATTCACTGTTTTAGTCGAGTATGACCACTGATAGTAATGTATATTAACAGTAATCTGTTAAGACAAAAGGCGTTCCACGAGTTTAACCGTATGTATGTTGTACCTACTGTATATGGATCACTCCATGTCACATTAATTACAACTGTTGGTTGACAGCATGAGTGAAAATAAACCAGTATGGTTCACAGTACTGGAAAAAGGGGAGACCAGTTGCGTGCCAAAATCCTCATTCAAAACCAGTCATAGAAACAATTTCAGCAAGAAAAGACATCTGATAACGATGTCAGCTCAAACAACACTTTTTCCCTTTAGTAATTGCTTTTAAGTCGGTCCGGATCGCCTCTGAACCGTGTCCGAGTTGTTCTGTTCACGGCTAATGCGAGCTACAAACATGTCTACGGCCACATCAAAGCCGTGCTGATATTCAGTACAACATAATGACCTTGATAGTGATATTGCTTATAAATATATGTCTATATTAGCAGAACAAGATGTCATTACAGTGTGAATTAAATAGAGGATGATGTCCTTTCTACCCAGACAGCAGAGTTAATTATGCTCTCTTTGAATACTGGTCAATGACAGATGTGACCTCCAGATGATGCGGTGGAATGTTAGAGGGTCATGTCACTCTGAAGAATTTTATATTAAAATCTTGATTTTTTTTTTATTTTTGGTAATGTTTAGTTTATATCAGATTTTAGGATTCACTTTTGCAAAATATGTACTTATCATTTATAGGAACAGTCCAGTCGTGGTGGTTCCACTAATCAGGAAACAAAAATCATTTACGCTGTCATAACTATTATCAAGCATGAGATCACTATGAGATCAAAGTGGCACTTCAGACAGAAATGCAGGCATTTCTGGAAGTCATCTCCCTGACCTGTTTCCTTCCAGTACTTTCATCATCTGCTTCTGCTCGCTCTTTTAATCCCCTTCAGTGTTGTGGCTAAGTCACTGATACTAAAACAAGGCATCCTATTTTTATGTCTTTGCTCCACAAAGTCACTTTTTTTTTTTTTTACAAAGAAGAGAAAGAGAGATGTTTATGCCAAAAAGATCAATCATTCACGAACATTGTTTCTCCTGACTTTTGAAGTGGTAGTGTTTTTGGGATGAATGCTAAAGCAACTCCCATCCAGCCGCTTTGCCATCTGACGCAATGGGATGCAACACGATTGTTTCCTTTTAAACTTTTGTTTCTAATATCAGTGACAACCCAACAACTCATCTTCACATGGCTTGTTGTTAGTTCTTAGCTTGTCCATGTGAAAACAAGGGATTAATCACTACCAATTAAGAAAGAAACGTTCCAAATTAGCTAAGAACCATGGCATCGAAGTCAGCCAGGAGACTCTAAGCTCTTTGTTGCGTAGGTGTGAGTCTTCTGGACAGAGTTTCCTAATGAAAGCCATTGTTGTCTTTGCAGTGGCTCATTCACAACGTGCCATACTTCCTATTGAGCAGCAGTTGCTGCGGTTTGAAGAGCACCATGAAAAGAACTGTATGTTCATGTATCTCGAGGGAATGCTGTTGAATGTGCTTTTGTTTGGTCTTTCCAGATGCCCCCTGAGTCATATCCTCCATTAAACCACGTCTCAATGGGATATTATGCATGTTCTTGCGGATGGCTGTCAAAACGTACTGTCTTATCACTCTATGGTAATGTCCGTAGAAATGAGCGTGCAAAGAAAGGCAACGTGGATGTCAGGCGTATAGGCTTAATCATTCAGCAGACACTGTAATAGAAGAACACGACTTAAATGATATTGCACAAAGCGTCAGAAAGGACTCATAACCCACGAGACAAGAGTGGATGGATGACGTACATGTCTAACTCTGAATGAAGAATCTTTGAAATACTTTAGCAAGGACATCTGGTTCTGCGCTTCCAGCTGCTGTATGATGAACTTTTGTTGCTGCTTTTCTTATGGTTTCATAGCCATAACGTTAAAAGCATTAACAGTTTACCCACCTAGGTTTTAGGTTTCGTTTTTGCCAACTAAGCGGTGCTGTCCCCTTCTAGTTTCCGCAGGGTTTCTGGGGGTATCCTTGGTTTCTGCCACTTGGACATTGACCATGGATCCTTGTGTGCTGTGGGTTGCAGGGGCCCCCGAGGACTGCCATAGGTGCTTGATTGGACTGGGATCTGGGGAGTTTGGAGGCCTTGGGGTCTTTGCCTGTTGGGCCCCATGAGTGGCAGGCTGTGGTGCACTGGGTGTTCTGGTGCCAATCTATCATGGTCAGCATTGACTTTTTTTCTATGATTTGTGCTGCATGTGCTTTTCAGGCTGGCCTTTACTTCCTTGGACGGACCTTGGATGCCCATGATCCTGTGACCAGTTTACTGGTTTATACAGTAACTGATCACCAGTGTGCATGTGTTAATGTTATGTGATGTTAATGTTATGGGTACATAAGAGATTTTACAGTAATATATTGGTATCCCCAAGACCAAAATGAGACACCATGTCTCTTTATTAAGAATCCACTCTTGTCATTTCCAGACTATAAATAGATCAGTATGACGTGGCGTCGACAGTTGAATTCACAGTTAATGTCCGGGTCATGACGAACTACCAGTTTTCGATGCGAGGTCCTATTTCAGACAGAATGTGTGAAGTGATATACTGTCTGTTGCCCAGTATTGATGTCAGTGTCATGAGGCTGTATTGTTATGCATTTATATTTGATGATGCAAGAATGAACATATTTAAGTGTACACATTTGTTAACTTGCAGGGTTATTTGTTGTTGTTAATGCTCGCAAGACTACATTAGAGTGCAAGCAATGGCTTTTATTATGCATTATGCATTTTTTATGCATCACCATAGTATAGTACATACGCAGTAAAACATGATGGGCCATTCGTGATTTGCGAGCTAGTCATCAGTTAAATCAACGACGCTGAAACATCCGATGTGTACATTACTTTAATGCTTGCACACTGTTACGCAAGCTTGACATTTATTGCTTGTCAAATGAGCAAACGTACTTAAAACCTACATACACAGTGAGGTCATAGCATTGCTTTAAGCACTGTTCACTGGGTGTTTGGTTATGCTGTGTTTAAGTGGTCACAATCTATCATCTTAATGCGGAGGAGGCTTCGTCTGGATGTTTGTACTTAAAAGATATCACGGTACCAAATTGCTTAAATTGATGCTAGAGAATATAAACAGATGCGGAAATAATTAACCTACTGTGAAGTCGCTGTATGAATGATCATGTGCGACATGTTATTGTTCATCATTACGAGAGGGCAGTTCATAATTATCAGTATATCTTAACATTTTTAAGCAAGGAATTCTGTCTTTGTAAGTTTCACAACATAATCAGATCCCTCCATGATAAAATCAAATCAAATCAAATTCCTTTAAATCCCAGTAATCTCAGTCTACCACTGATCTAGTAACCCTGTAATATTAGTCATGCACAAAGTAAGAGATTATATATCATAGGCAGTGTTTGTTCTAGGTATTTATTTTCTAAGCACAGTTAAATTCTCAAATCTGATTGGTCAGAAAGGGTGCTTTTTTTATATAACCGGACACAATATACAGGCCATAGTTCTTACCATAATTTATAATAATTTATATTAATATAAATTAATATTAATGGGGCATTTATGTCAAATCGGGACTTGTGATGAAACTTTAGGCATAACATGAAGGCATAAAACCGATTGACATTTACAGAAGACTTCAAGCACAGTACAGTGATGAGGCTTATAGCTGCAATAAAACATTTAAAGAAGGTCATAATCCATGAATGACAATCCTGGCCGAGGTGAATACCTGATCCTTGAAAATTGACAGATACCGTGTCGCCAACTTCCGTGGGAACTGTACACACAGTCATTCACAAACACCACTTGCACATTACAGAAACTTGGCTGGGCGAGTCCAAGACTGGGGACTTGAGGCTGGAGACTTCTTCCAAAATGTCATATAAACGTCATTTTAAACAAAAATCTATAGAATGAAAGTGTAGCAGAACAAGTGCATAAATGTAATAAATAATTTGAATCACAGATGGTGCAACTGTCAGTATCATTGCTACATAAAATTAAGCACCCACTTCTGACCGATAAGATTTGAGAATGTAACAGTTGTGTGGTAAAACATCATTTAAAAAAAATTATTGCTATTTTGAACATCTGTACATGCTAATTAGTGCAGTAAATAACAGTCATGTAGGATATCTTATTGCAAAGCATTACTTGATTTTGATTTACTTGCATGTAATTACTCATGGTATCAGATATATGATCGCATCATTGTCAGAGAGATTGTCTGCACACGGCTTAGAAGACCAGCCACCTGGATGGTGTGGGGGAGTAGAAAGGTGAGGTGCACCTGTGTGTGTTTTTTGGAACAGGAGGATGGGGAGGGGGTCAGCAGGAACAAGCAGCCTGGCTTCTTCCTCTTCACTGAGTAATGGGTGGAGCTTGCCAATCTAGTTCAGTGCTCCTGGCAGCTGCAGCAGCTACGGTTCACCTGACGGAACATCTAAGGAAAGCGTAACGCGCTGCAGTTGTTGCCAGTTGTCTCCAACTTGCACAGATTCGCTGTGACATGCAGGTTTTTCAGCATTTCCCCAAGTGCAAAACCAAATCAGGGCAGATTGAGAGCGAGCCATGTTCCTGACTAGAAGTCCGTCCCCTTTTCTCCTGACCCCAGCTGCAGAGCACATTTCAATCAAGCTCATGAGCTCTTTAATTATTTTTAAGCTCTTCCTGAGGGCTGACACGTTGGCAGGGGTCAAACTGTGTGGCCAGGTGAAAATAAACCAGCCATATTGAGCTCACCTCCATCGCTCCCTTCTGCCGCCTGCTCCGCGGGGCCAGTAAATGGAGATTTGGGATGCCCCTGTGGCTCGAGCCACCTGTGCTACTCCACCATCAAGGTGTGCAGTGGTATTCCACACTTACTCAGCAAGAGGCAGCATTATATAACCACAAACCCAGCCAACCCAATCAAATAATACGCACCACTACATCTCCAACCCCCCAACCTAGCTTCCTTCAAATAGGTCAGTCTAAAGGGTGCTCATCTGCCTTAACGGTATCAGAGGCTGAAAATGAGACGTTGAAAATTAAGTTAACTGTCTATAAGGGGTGAATTTCAGAAGGCAAGCACCACATCCCAGGGTTGAGTTTTGGTTTTGGTTATATTGCAGTCCGACTATTTGTGATGAACATGGCGGAAGGGCGTTTGTGTTTCCAGAACATACAGTATAAGTGCATGCAAGTGCTTCCTTTTCATGGCCAAGCAAGGATAATAAAATAGGTGAACATGTTAAGCTAGTGACTTATGAAGGAGTCTGAAAAGAATTCTTCTGTTAACAGGCTGTAAAATGGATCAAGCTGGTCATTATCAATTTGGGACTTTTTCATTATCAGGCTGGGATTTGGGGACTTAAAATAATTAAGGATGGACATTGCTAATGGTCTCCACTGCGCTGTCTTTCCCCTTGCCATTCCTATTGTCCTCTGTAATACACATAAAAGTGCCTAAAATAAAAGTAATAGTACTCATCTAGTTAAATCTTCAGATAAAGTTGAAGTGCAGCTTCAACATCTTCGGTCTAGTTCAGTTAGAAATAAGAGCATGACCTATTATATTTACTTAAAGAAATATGTGAGAAAGATTCACAAAAGAAAAAAATTAATTTCCTCAGATCACACACTGACTTTTAGTAAATTCCACCAAGGAATAAAAAAATGGGGAAAATTAACTACAGCTTTAATTCCTCATTCCTTGTCTCTCAGTTGTTACCTAGCATGATACTCTTGATGATTCTACTATATTAATTTAAAAGATTAAAAAACAAAACTGTTATAAGCAAGCCTAAGCTAACTTTGGTAAAAGGCCACTAAATTATCATAAGTATCTAAAAACAGTATTTTGTAATCAGTATTTTAAAAACAGCACTATGAAACAGCAATTTAAGGCTAGCAACTGTTTTTGTGCTAATCTCTCAGTTGCTAGCTAGCATTATGATAACAAACTAGCTAACAAATAGTCAGCTATTACAATACAAATACAAAGTGTTTGGAGGAACTTATCAATTGCAGTGATGAAGATTATGTCTCAGTATAATAAAATTTATATATATGTTAAGAATTTAAAGCTTGTTGAAGCTGTTTAAGAGTTAAAAGGTACTTTTTCCTTTAACATCAACACCAGTTCACAATAAGTGTAGTGAGTAGGAAGAAAAGATTTTGCATATGAAATATCAGACTTAAGTACGGTGAGTTATTACTTGAACTTTGTAATTCCAGTGACAACGAATCCATACTCTTTATAATAACCCTCTGCCTTACCTAAGTATTATAATATATTTAGCTCTTCGTTAAATGAAGTCTCAGTTGCTGGCAGAGGTGTCAAGTAACGAAGTACAAATACTTCGTTACCTTACTTAAGTAGAAATTTTGGGTATCTATACTTTAC
>JAOVVB010000020.1:14516060-14526783 GCA_028570985.1 Heterobranchus longifilis | reverse complement strand
GTGTTCGTGGGTTTCCTCTTAGTCAACTATGAGCCAGAATCTCTTTGGCATGGTGTCTGCTGCGATATATTTCAAACTGGGTCAGATGGAGGAGCACGCATTAATTTATTTTTAATGTACCCATTGGGAGTTGTGCAGTGATCTATGAATAATTCTGCGGCCACATTGTACCCTTGGATTTGTATGTGCATTACAGTATGTAGGCTTTGAATATTAAATTGGCAATATGCAATCCTCTCAGAATACCAAGTGCTGAATCACCAGTTTATTAGGAACTGGTGTATGATAACTAATAAACTCAGTGTATATGAAAAATTTGAAACAAAAGAAGAAAAAAAAAAAACAATACACACACACAGCTGCCAGCTTATTAGGCGATCAATTGGTGAATGTTCAGTAATAAACCCGGGGACTCACAGTTTGCATTCTGAATTTGCAATTACATAGTTGTCCTAGATTTTATTTTATTTTATTATTTTTTTTGCGGTGGAGTATCTTGTTTCACTAATATTGATTTTTACATAAGAACTGCTGCGTGACATGACATTCTCATTAACCAATCACTATTGATCACTATTGTTCCCAACGATCAATAAATGACCACGTAAAAAAAAAAAAACTATTTCTAATCATCATCAAGCAGTTAATTGATCTTGGCAATTAATTAATAATTAATCGGAACTGACATTCAGAACCTCTAACTGACGTAATCTTTTTTTAGTGGTCTGTTAATACTTTCCTTAGTACAGGATGTGTGTTATTGTACTGGCCCCTTAAAAAATATTCTACTGTATGTGTAGTTACATGACCCTGTCCTGTCAGTCTGCAACATGTAAGCAACAAGGATTTCTTTCGATAGAAAAAAAAATCCCAGCTTAATAGTTCACACCATATGAACAGTATAACAGTACAAATATTGTTAGTGAACTATGAGGGCAAAAAACAAAACAAAATGATGGATAATCAAGGTGAAATGTTCGGTTAATCGTGATATTGATTTGGTGATCATATCGCCCTAAACTGTTCCCTACACCAATAATAACTAATCACCATTATTCCCAAATACCAGGGTTGTTCTCAACAACTGATCACTATTGTTCCCAACAACCAATAATAATCACTGACCACTATTCTTCCCAACAACTAATCCCCGATAACTATAGTTCCCAACAACTGATCACTGATCACCATTATTCCCAAATACCAGTGTTGTTCTCAACAACCGATCACTGATCACTATTGTTCCCAACAACCAAATCACTGATCACTATTGTTCCCAACAACCAATCATTGACCACTACTGTATCCAAATACCAAACACTGATCACTAACCACTGTTGTTCTCAAAGACCAATAACTGATCACTGTTGTTTCCAACAACCAATCACCGATCACTATTATTCCCAAAGACCAATCACTGACCACTGTTGTTCCCAAAGACCATTCCCTGATCACCAGCGTGATCCTTGTTGTTTCACTTGTTCATAAATAAATGTCTTGAAAGCTGCTTTGTTTCAATGTCAAGTGTTGTGGAAATTAATTAGAATTTTCATCAATTCCTCACAGAGGTGCATGCATTTGTATGTGTGTGTGTGTGTGTGTGTGTGTGTGTACTGTATGACATTGGCACTTGTGATTCATTGACTCACCTTAGCTTGCATACAGTGGCACCAGCTCGGTGGTGGAGTGCATTAAAGTGGCATCGCGTCACCAGTCAATAGCATGAATTATTTATGGCAGAAGTGGGAGAAAGCCTTGTTCCGCATCATCTCCATCCTGTTCCGCTAATTAGCATTTGGAGAGCTGTGTGACTTTGTCACAGACTTGTACGCCTTTTTGGGTAGAGAAATGTACCTTCATAGAGCCTTTTGCTGAAGTGTGTGTGTGTGTGTCTGTGTGTGTGTATGTGTGTCTCCCTTTGTGATGTGCAGTGATATTATAAAAGGTAAGGAGGGCAGCAGGCTACTCGTTCAGTTGCATCCCCATCATTTATTGGCTGGATGGCTTCAGGGACTAGCTCTTTCTGATTGACTGTCTTTAAAGCTTTCGCAGGATTAGCCAATAATAGTTTTGAGCCATAAAGCTGACCCGTCTGCACTCTGTCTCCACATCTCGGTGATGTCACACCCCCTGAGACAAGACGACCACTGAATCAGGATGCGATTAGAATTTTTCTCTGTTTGTTGTTTATTACGTTCAGTCAAATTGATTATTTAAGATTATTGGTATGTTGTGAAGTGATGTCTGATTGATATTCTTTATTGATAAAAAAAAACAAAACGTTATATTTAAGTGAACAAATTTCCAGAAGAAAAACTATCCAGAAATGTTCAATGGATTTTCTTTCAAAGTCTTACCTATTTCATATAAATTTGCTGAATATTTATAACAATCAAAATTACGATACTGAACAATCCCGGCCACCGTCCTCTCCGCAACCCTTTGACTTTACTTTTAGCTTTCGGGAACTTCATTTGCTAATTGCTTTTCGTCCATCTCGAGTCATTTGCCACAGTCTCAATGCGGTGTGACATGTCTTGACACCAACCCAAGCCGTTTCAGAATGCAAGGCATTCCTAATCTTCTGTAGCATTGTGTACTACAAGAGAGCCGCTTTATTTCCTCACAAACAAGGTCATAGCATGAGATTGCTACAACCCCCCTGCCACACACCCTTTCATAGTGGGATATTTCTTCTTCCTTGGGAAACTGCGCTCTAGCTCTGCTGCTCTTTTGGCCTGGATAAATGAAATCCCGATCAGTCTTGATTCGGGGGGAAAGCTGGAGCTGCCGGAATAAATGAACCCTGATAATTCAATCCCTCCAGCCTCTGTTGTGTGCTTCCTGCCCCCCTGGCCTGTGCATTAGCGCCTGTTCCTTGCAACCTGTTCCTGATGTCGGTCTTGATTGCGCTACCTGCTCGGAGCTTAGCATATTTCACGGTTTATCGTTTAACGCGTTCACGTTAAAGCGACATCCCGTTGTTGTCGTGAGGGTGTTCCCCTTGGTTAGTCTAGTTAGATGATTAATAGGAGCTGGGTGGTAGCGAATTTTTAATTTTCACATCTAAAAGCCAAACTCAATTACGCTTTAAGGCTTATTTCAGTCCATGAGCGCTCATGGCTGATGGTGTCCTTGATTGTGCAGCGGGAGCAGCTCTTAAGCCGTAGTCAGACAGATTGGCCAGAGAAGTGAATGGAGCGTGCTTGTTTGCTGAGCTCTGCTGATGGCAACTGTCTTCTGATGCATTGATTTTTTTGGGGGGGTTCAAGAAATCAGTGGAATGGGTTAAGAGTTTTCTCTGAGGCACCTTTTTCAGAGAAAGCTCTAAAAAAGATGTGGTCAGTCGAGTTCAGCCTGAAGTCCCAATAGCTGGATGAATCCTCTACAACCAATTCCATCTATTCCCAGGTACAGCTAAGTATGTCGGATTTTTTTTAAAGCATTTTGACCCAGTTTATAGCTGGCCACTTCATGCATCTAGTGTCTGGAGTGTCCCGTAAGAACCATTTTTATTCTTTTTTTTTTTTTTAAATCTATGTTGTCAAATCCTATCTACTATCTAGTTGCACCACTATGAGGTGCTTCCTTTGGTCCATGTGATGCTTGTTTTAGCTTTTTGCAGACAAAATCAGCAAGTCTACCAACAAGACATCATTTGACTTTAAACTTTCTGTCATATTGTGATATGGAGAACCTTGATAGGTCTTGACCTGGAACCAGGAAGTGGATAAAAATCTCGAAGCAGAACCCATCAGTACTTTACTATAAGAAAAATACTTGTAGCAGAACAAACCACTTCAGCTTCTGGAACAGATCCTCTGTTGTGACTGGTAGGGAGCTAAGGCAGCTCATTTATTTAAATCATCTTATGTTAATATACTCATGGATAAAAGAAATGTTGCACATATACAAAACATGACAAACAACTTGTGTGTCCATAAGCACCAGAAATTAAAAATTCAGATGAGGTCGACAATGACGTAGAGTCAACACTGGCCCACAATAAGGCTTTCTTGCAAGTCCAGCAAGTCCGTCCAAATCTCTAGCCAAATGTCGTCAAATAGTCTGATGACTTATCGTGAGCAAACCTGCAATACCAGCAGCAGTACTGGCAGTATTTTCTGTATGATTTCTCAAATGATGATGTTGAATTAGTCTGTCTTGTCTTGGCGTTGTCACTCTTGGCTTTCCAGACCTAATGCGGTCAGCAGTGGAACTCAGTTGTTTGGAATCTGTTCCATCTCCTGGCAATGGTATTCCTGGAAGCCCCAAACCGTCTGGTCAAGTCGGCTTTCATTGCACCAAGTTGAAAAATTCCGATGGCGAATTTCGTGCATGTGTATGGCACCCCTAAAGAAGCCGTGAGATCTGCTAACAGTAGTACTACATACCAGTAATTTTACCTTATTGTAACAAGGCAAACAAAACTATTAATGAGATTTCAGATTTTCATAGCAGTAAATTTTTTTTATACTGCAGGTAATTTGGAAACACCCGTTAGCCTGTCCTGCATGTTTTTAGACAGTGGGTGGTGTAGTACCATGGACCCGAGGTGGGAATCTAACAGTCCTAACCACTACGACTCCACATGGAGTAATGCCCCCATTGTTGAGAACCTAAGCACTAAACTAGGAAATTTAGGGGGAAAAGCGGGGAGCACCCTAGACAGGGTGCCAATCCAGGGCACACACATACACACTACAGGCAATTTGGGAACGCCAATTAGCCTAATCTGCATGTTTTTGGACTGTGGGAGAAAACCGGAGTACCCGTCCGCCAAGCAAGGGAGGGACATGCAAACCCTATGCACGCAGACCCAAGATGGGAATCAAACCCTCGACCCTGGGGGTTCAAGGCAATAGTGCTAACCACTACCCCACTGTGCATAAATTTAAACTGTTAAAATGAATCATATACCATGAACCTTACAGTATTTGTAACCATCAGGTATTAAAAGGTAACTGTTGTCACCATTCAGTTTTGTACATTTCATACCTTGACCTTTTGCAAGCAAGGAATGTATGTAGTTGGAATTTTATACATTACCCTTGAATATCCCTGATTCAAGAGCCTTTTGATGAGAGTTTGAAACTGTATACATTCAGATATATGTGAACTATCCACATAAACACTTGTGTTGAGTTTTAAAAGTACTGGCTGTTGTGTGCGAAGGCTTTGGGGTAAATGTGGCTTGGAGCAGTTGGGTTTAAATCTGTTTGAAATGCATCTTGGGTCCATTTTTTACGCGTATGGTCTCTATCCGGATACAATCCCAATATCTAAGACGCATGAAACGAGCACGTGTAAACGGGATCATTGATTACTAATTGTAACATGCAATGTAGCATGAAAGCTCATCAAGCTTGTGCTTTAATCACCTCTCTTTTTCTCTTGTGCTTCCTCCCTCTCTCTCCCTCTCTCTCTCTCCCTCTCCCTCTCTCTCTCTCTCTCTTTCCTTGCTCTGTAGGTAAGCAATTCCTTCTGTGTTTTCAAGATACAGTATTTGTCAGTTTGGTTTGGTTTTTTCCTGCGACCGCTGCACTCAGCACTCGACTACTGGAAGACTGAACAGACTGATTAAGGTGATGTAACACACCGCTCAACACTTATTGCATGGCAGAGAGGAGCCCGTGCCCTTAGGCCTAGCTGAGTCAGCAAGCTGTCTGCCATTATGCCTCTAACAAACGCACAATAGGAGCGAGCGTGCACACTGCTTAAGGCTAACACGAACACACCTACACATACTCTCTCACACACCGACGTTACTCGCACATATCGCTGCCTAAAACTGACAAAGCGAACGAGAAATCTTGTTTTTTTGCTCCGGGGTCGTTTTTAAACACGCAGAAAATTCAGGTTCCGATCCTCCGTTTTAGGTGATTATATACCCGGCGTTGTCGTATCGCTTGACGAAAGCCGACGGCACGACCAGGCTGCGCTCGGATGCTCGGCCATCTTTGCATAATTGATATTTTGCTACCTGAACCAGGGAGAGACTTCTTCCCACCTCCAAACTGATAAATGGAAGCTCATTAAAGTGCTAGAGGCTGCAAAACCAGATGGTGCTGATTGTGGATGCGGGAGGCAAATGATTGTTCCTACCATTACCGAAGTGATCTCTTTTCTACCCGCTGCCCGGGACTTTAATGGAAGAACTTTGGCAGAGGTAGAGGCTGAGCCCAAATAAACTCGATTAACTGTACTAATTTACCTCTCGGAAAAGTTACCAAAATTTCCTCCTCAGCAACTGCGTCTTTAGATGTCAGTAATGCCAAAGGAAGTTCTCAATAAATCAGCAACAACAACAATGGAAACATTCCATCCAACATGTAAAACAATCCTGGCAACAAATAAGAAGTCAACCTTATGTACTGTAGTAGTGATTCTTCTTTCTCTTTCTACCCTGTCCGTAAAAGGTAGAGGAAATGTCATGAACGCCTTTCTGTAAATCCCTTAAGTCGCTTTGCCAGTACATAGTTTTGTCAGGCTCAGAACAGTACTATTCCCTGATCCGTCCCTGCTCCACGTCGATCGCTCCCTCCTGCGCTACTGAAAAGCCTGATGGAGGAATATTTTCTTTATGCCTGCTGGGAGGCCAGCGAATGAAAAAATATGACCCTCTCTCCAAGGTTCGTTTGAAGTTATTGGTTTAAAGTGATGCTGCTCGCTGCCGGACGTGTGTTTGCACAAGGCTGGAGTAATATTTCTTTACTTTGAAATGGTGACTCGGTGCTGTTTATTGCTCATTTAGAATCCAGGATGTCTAGGGAATGATTGAGAATAGAGTTAGCGGCATTATCGATATGCTAAATAATAAGAAGTGAAATATGATGTAGTGGTCTGTTATGATGCCTGATGCGGAGTAGTCTCCGTACCTTTAAGTTGATTGCTATGCAGTAGCAGCGCATCTGAATGCGGTTTATTTCTTTGATACATTTCTGACAAAGCTGCTGTTAAGGCTATTAGTCAAGACCTTCTGACGAATTAGAATCGAGGATTCAACAGCACTGTGGGGTATTCTATGTGCATATTTGAGAAGCTCTTGTTTTGACAGTGATTGTGCATTTGTGTGTGAGACTACAGTAAATATGCACCAGAGGAAAGATGAGAGTAGAGATTGAAACCTAACCGTTGACATTGACACTGATCCTATAAGATGTGCATTTACATGCACAAAGCATTTAATCAGAATGTTACCGGCATGGTGGACTCCAGGTTCCAGGTTCGATTCCCACTTTGGCGTCTGTGTGCATTGAGTTTGCATGCCCTCTCCGTGCTTGGTGGGTTTCCTCCGGGTGCTCTGGTTTCCTCCCATAGTCCAAAGACATGCAGATTAGCCTAATTGGTGTTCCCAAAGTGCCCATACTGTGTGAATAAGTGCCCAGTGGTCTCCACAATCCCTAGTTGCACTACAGAGGTTCCTGAATGGATGGATGGATGGATGGACGGAAAGTGTTTAATCTGCTTGAATTAAAACAACAAAAAGAAAACATATTTTTCCCAAACTTAGGAAAGTTAGGTTAGACGTCCCATCTTTTCCGATACATTCCGCCTCCTGCGTGATGATTGGTTACAGAAATTCAATCTCATCGATGTTTGATTGGTTAGATGCTTTATTACATATAAAAATGTTGAGCCATTAGGTGCCTCTTCCTCAGCCAGAGACCCAAAGGAGAAAAGTCTGAAGTAAAGCCTAGTGGGAGAGAGTTTCTCTCATGGAGTTTACTGATGAGTAACAGGAGCAAAGTCAAGTGGGGCGAACATGCTCTGAAAGAGTATATTTATTCCAGCAAGACAGAAACAATCAGATCAAGTGTTTACATGGGTAACATTATCTGTTGAACAGCTTATCAAAGGTTTTACACCACCCTCTCTCATTCGTCTTGAAAATTCATTCCTATTGGTCCGGCTCGGGTCAGACTGTTCCGACTGAGGTGTTTACACGATGCATTTTCGTGCTGATTGGGCGATTATTCCCATTATTGGTGGAATATAAGGGTCCATGTAAAAGCACAGTAGATTTTTTTTTCAAAGGCAAACATGCACATATAAAACCCAGTGCCACATAATGAAATTTTATAGTCTTGCTGTGCCTTTAACCAAGTATTGACACCAGCTGGACTACCGGTAGACAATAGTGGTGGAAACAGTTGAAGCTGGGCCAGCTGTAACCAAAATAAAAAATACCAAAATAATAATAGCAATAATAATAATAAAAATAAATAAAACACAAGAGAAAGTGGGAGAGTGAACAACCAGCATGTATGACTTTCATTCTGCTTCCCCATGTTGATGTAATGAGCATAATCACCATAAAAACACCAGGCCTGTCACAATTATGAAAATTTGGCTGGCTATTAAATGTTGACTTTATGCCACTCTCATGAGCTGTAAAGTAATAACGCACAAACACGCTCTTTTTGTCCTGGTGAGCAATTTAGACTGTAAAAAAAAAAATCACAAAAAATAGACTAAGCACATAAAACCTATTCCAAAATATCAAATTACAAAAG
Source organism: Heterobranchus longifilis (assembly GCA_028570985.1). NCBI lineage: Eukaryota > Metazoa > Chordata > Actinopteri > Siluriformes > Clariidae > Heterobranchus > Heterobranchus longifilis. The sequence continues at coordinate 14,518,267 of JAOVVB010000020.1, read as the reverse complement.
TCATTTTATATATAAAACTTAAATGTGTGCAAGCATAGGCACAGGTCATATGTGTAATAATAATAATAATAATAATAATAATAATGATAAAACTTATTATAATATTATAATGATTTAAAATAAATAAATAAATACAGCTCAATGTCTCTCCCCACATTGAAAAATCTGGATTTTTTTTTTTCAATTAAAACATTAGAATTTAGAAATATTTTAAACAAAGATGTTCACTCATTTTAATATTTTCCATGTAAGATTTTGCATTATTTCTTGGTTTATGTTTAAATGTAAGCAGTTTACATGTTTAACATGTTACCTGCTTAGTACCAAAAGTCACATTGTCTTCACTCTCATCTTCACACCTAATCTTGTCTATTAAAGTGCATTACAGATACTGTAACGGATTTTAATCTAAAATGGATTAAAAAGGGTTTTTCACAAACATGCGACCCCCATGCTTTAGGTCTCTAAAGCAAAAAACAAAACAAAACAAAAAAAACAATGGTGATGCTGATGAATCTTAATTAATATTAGTATTCATAATAGTGTTCTGTAAATCTGCTTCAATAGTTAATAGTGCTATACAAACCCAATTGGTTTGAATTGATTTGAATTAATATACATATTACTGAAAAACTAAACACCCTGGGAACTACAGCGACAGCCCGAGAGACAAGGTTATTAGAAAGAGAACAAACATGAAATAAACAGAGAACAGGGTCTCTGTTTCGCTTTTATTCTCTCTCGCTCTCCCTGATGCACAGAACAGACCACACAATACCAGACAATGAACTCAGGAAACTCAGGGCTTTAATACTACTAATTAGAGACAATACCAAACACCTGACAAAGACTATGAAGCTCAAGGCAATGAGTGACAGAGTTACAGAACACAAAGTCCAGCAGAAGTCCATAGCAGCCACAGTGGGAGGAACAATGGCAGGGCATAACAACTTTTTCCTCAACTTGTTGTCAGTTATGTATTTTATTATAATAAATAAGAGGATGAGTCAAAAATTACTTATATTACTCCTACTATACCGGTTATATAAAAACTTCTGTTGGCCGCACTTTCCCATCGTCCCATAGGCGCTTTCCGCCAAGGTTACTGACTCCCCAGTCACTGCAGTGCAGGTGTGAACATGTTACACCTGTTCATTCGTAACTGCGGTGCGAGCAAAAATGGCTGCCCCACTTGTGATTTGCATGAAAGAAGAGCAGCCTCTTCAGTGCAGTGATTCGGTTTTTTTGTGGTTTGAGGGTGTACCTGGTGCCGTTATTTACCAAAGATTTTGTGCGCCGTATGGAGAAAAGGTTTTGTCATGAAGAAATGTGTATGAATGAATAAAGAAGTTCAAGGAAGTTCGAACAAGTGTTAGCCATCAAGAAGGAGCCAGACGCGGGTCCATGTACGACTCATGGCAACATTGCATCCTCCCTATAGTCCTAGTCTTCAAATCAAATCAAATCAAATCACTTTTATTGTCACATCACGTTACTGGTACACTGGTACAGGACATGTGAGTGAAATTCTTTTGTGCAAGCTACACAAGCAATAGTGGTGTACAATTATAAGAATAAATATGCATTTTGCTCGATAAGAATAAATATGCATCTTGCTCGATCTTGCTCGATAGGAGGATGAAGATTCACTTGTGATGAAGAAGTGAAGACAGCGCATCCGTGGCTCGCAGATCAACCTAAAACTTTTTTTTTAATGAGGGAATACGAAAGCTTTTTGACAGATGGACAAAATGTATTAAAAAGCAAGGAGATGATGTCAAAAATTATGTTTTTGACTGATGTATAAGTTTATTAAAACTAATTTTACAACCCAGAGTGCAAACAATTTTTGACCCACACATGTAATAGTAATAGTAAAGAAGAGGTATCTTCACTACTGGTCTCAGATTTTTGGATCTCACTGTGTATACACTGCATCTCAGAAATGTAAAATATATATATATATATATATTATTAATTATTAATATTATTATTAATATTTATACTGTGTAAATAGTAATGTACTTACTTACTTGAAATTTAATATTCTAATATTTTGAGAGGGGGGGGGGCCTCCATGGATCGGACTTGTTTGTTCGGTGCGTCCCATGGGTGCTGGATTGGGACATGGAAAGTTTGGAGGCTCGAGCTCTTTGCCTGCTGGGCCCCAAGCAATGCTGGTTGTGGTGTGCTGGGTGTTATTTCAG
>JAOVVB010000020.1:14494652-14513559 GCA_028570985.1 Heterobranchus longifilis | reverse complement strand
CTCTCAGCTTTGTGTGAATATGTGCGCTGTGATCGATCGGGGTGTAGCCGTGTTTAATAGGATATCTGCGGTTTGAAAGCAGCACCACAGATCACCTCATTGCTCTTTTCAATCAAACCAAAGAAGCAGTAGATCGTGGATTAAGGTGCCACGTGGCACTCCATTTCGGCCCGTTCTGTTTTCCCATCTAATCAGCACGCAAACTGAGCATCGGTGCGCCGCGGCATGCTGCCGCTGATGGCCTGAGACTTTTAATCACTGCCGCTGACCTCACTCATCAATAATATATTAAAAAGAAGCTTTGTAGCTCAACAGCTCAGTAGTGCATCCAGCATAAATATCGCACGGCTTCTCTCTCTCTCTCTCTCTCTCTCTCACCACATCAATCGTGGATCCCATCACCCACCGTATTACTCGACCTCCGCTCAGCCTGCATTTCTGCTGCGCTGCGACAACAGGCCCTGCTTACCTAAGCAGCTCGGTTGAAAATGATTCCCCCGAATCTCCTCCACCGCCTGGAAGGGATTCAATAAATTACAATGAGAGAGTGGGTTAAAAGCAAGACATAGCGTCGGTGATTGTGTACCTCGTTCAAGGCTGAAGATTACAATAGAAACGGAAGAAGACGCATAAAACGGCTTAGATGTACAGTACGTGGTGCCATCGTCCTCTCATACCGTTGAACGTCTGAGCTACTTCAAGCACGAGAGAGAGGAAGGCTGCTTGTGTGTGGGTGTGTGTTTGTGTGCCCGGGTTTGGCGAGCGATATTGTCATGAGAGCAATTGAGAGACAAATGGAGAAGTGCTAAGGGGCTCTGCTGCAGTCCCGCGGAACCGCGCGCCATGCCTGTCGTGTTGGAAAGTCAAACCTGAGGCGTCGTTAATAGATCCCTGATGATCCTCTCTGTAAATTATTGTGTTAAGAACAAAACCCAGAACAGTACGAGTCAGAGTCTAAAAGTAATGCTCTGCTGCCTTCGTGCTCAGCCGGCTCCTAGGCGAAAATGTTTCGTACCTCTTTGTTCTAAAAAATCCCCGAAGATTTCTTTTCCCTTTTGTCTCGTTCTCTTTTACCGTCTTTGTGCCATAAGTATTACCGTGAATTACGTTTGTGCCTTTTAACAGGCTTTCGTAGGACAGCTCAACAAGAGTACTTACCCCAAGAGCTCGGGACTAATGGCCAAGTGCTTGACCTCCCTGAAAATATAATGAAATATGAAATCGAACGAGTTCATAAAGCACGCCAGGGGTGAACAGGTTGGGCGGGATCGTTACTATATTGCTGTCATATGATTTAATTGGGTGTAATAATAAAAATTATATATACAACTCAGTTCATAATTCATAGTAGATATCCATGCATCATCCATGCGTTAACTGGGGTTGAAGGGAAGTGTTTTACAATATGTGATGCATAGCAGGTTTCCCCATTTTTTCCCTCTGTCTCTATCTAATGTCATAGGTAAGTGATCGTTTCAGTCGAAATTTCCTGTAGAGAAATGTGAAGACAGCAAACAGCAGGGTTTGCACAAGATGCTTGAAGTGTTTGCAGCATCTTGATATTCAGCCAAGCTTAAATGTTGCTTTTAGAAAAGTAAGTAAGCAGAGAAAATCCTGGTAAATGGTCCTTATTGCTGAGGAGTGCTCGAGACTTTGAGAAAGTAATTTAATATATAACGAGTCATCTTAGAATAAGTTTATTCATGTAGACATTAATTACACCCCACTGCAACTGAACAGTACTTAGACGCGCATGGACCTAGCAGTAGAGCATGACACTGACCACTGTGCTATATTATACACTACTACTGTATGTACTGTAAAAGTCTTGAGCCACCCCCAATTTCATCATATTTTTTCTTGTATTTTTAACGGACTCTTGAGGAATGGTTCCCCAGGCTTCCTGAGGGCCTTTTTTTGCCTCTCGATTTCAGTCCAGTCCCTGTACCTGACCAGTTTCAGAAGTGACACAGTGACCTATAAATCATTCAAGCATAAAACCTCAAACTTAAGGCATGAACCAGTGAGAAACAGGTGCAGATGATGACAGATGATCAGGCTGGTGATTAAGTATACAGGTGATGCTGAATGCTGAGAGGTTGGAACGGATGAAAGGGGAAATGTGGTTGCTGCTGAGGTTGTTAAGTAAACAATCATTTTTTAAATGGTTGAAAAGCACTTTGCAGGTTGTTGCAATAAAACTTTTGTTCCCATTTCTTTCATTTAATCTCCATAATTTGATTTAAATTCTATGAGGGGGACTCAAGACGTTTGCAGAGTACTATATGCGTCACGTAGTAAGCCTTAAAGCTTTGAAAGTGGTGCGTTCTCATTTTTAAAAAAGCCTGAAACAGACACTTTTTTTTATTCCATTTTTAAATGAATACGAATTAAGAATTACGGTGGCATAGAGTTCTTAAGGCAAAAATTTGTATTGGGAAACGCATTTTCCTATAGGAAGTAATCTAAATGCAGATAATTCATTCCATCCTCCCAAAATATTACCAATTTCCAACACTATAATTATATTTTTGCATATAAAAACAATCGAACATTTGGAAAAGACATGTAAATCAAGTAAATTATGGACTAAATAGACATTAAACCTCACCTAACCTTAATTTATGATTCCTCTTTTCACCGTCTGCTTTAAAAATGAAACTGAAAGTGGCTCCATTTTCTTCTTGATACCGTCCTTGATAACATGTAGCGTAGCCACATTATATGTTTTTACACAGCTGCCGTTTATTTTTTTATATGGTGTTGTATACTTTATGAACTCTTTCCATATGATGTATTCCATATGAGGAATCCTGGTGATGCAAGGAGATGCAATTTTAAACAGAAGCCGCGAATACACCGAGAGGCCAACGCTCCATTGTTGTTTCTACACATACACCCGGTCGCCTTTTTTTTTTCCACCACTATATAAGACTGTGAATCCTTCTGTCTCTTCGCGGATACCTCAGAATTGGATTACTCACCATTGGAACAGTATCACAGGACAGCGGTTTATCATCATCGTGCGCCCGGATTGACTCATGATGCCGGTGAGGCCGATACAATACTCCCACACACGCTCACAGTATACACGACTTGGGACTATACATCCATTCATATACACACCAAAATATTGTATATATTTGTAAATCAATATGAGCCAGTTTATACACAATTTATACATGAGATGATGTAACTTGAAATTTCTCATTATGGTTTTATCCCGCCAGTTGTTCTGTGTTTTTTGTGTAGAGACAGTAGTGGGAGGTAGAAATGACGCTTGACTGCGTCAGGAATTTCTGCTAACTGACCACCTGACTGATTGACAGACCGACTGACTGGCTGTTACCTCCTGTGTATGTGAGAAACTCCTGTACCATGAATTTCCTCCACATTAATACCACTGCATGTTTATCTGCGCATCTCCTGCCATAAGATTTGCAAATAGTTCTTACTCACACAAGGTCCAGCACAAGGCCAGATTGTGAAAAATAAAGACGGATCTCTAGCCAAAGAGATTTATCTGAATCCTGGGATAAATGGGGTAAGACGTTGCCAGCGATTCTCAAGTTCCAATTTTCCAGCATAGCTTCTGCAACGATTGATCGGCAAACGCCGTTTTATATGCTCACGATAACTGGTTTACGTCAATATCCGATGCCAGAGTGGATGAGGAATCTTGGAGGCAACAGGATTTGGCCTCCACCAGTCAATCTGGAAGGGGGTGGATATTAATTTTAGACCACGGATTGGAGGATTTGGACGTAGTTCGATTTTGAAAAGCTCTGAAATCTGAAGAGTAGCGTTAATGGGCTGCAGTCAGCCAGTCTACCTCCAAATGAGAATTTTGAATAATCTTCTATCGTAAATGCAGGAAGATAAGAAGAACGCTTCCTCGATGGTTCCAAGTGCATGGACAAAGCAGATCAATCAAGCGATGATGGGAGCATTAGCGTAGTGATGAACCTCCATTGTCTGGGAATAATGATGGCGTAGAGTTAGATCCTAATCAGCAGAAAGGCATGAGATGATGCGCCGAGGCCTCATCGTGAGGACGCTTAGATGAAAAGTATTGCATGAATATTATGAATATCCATATCTATATATGCTGTTTTATCAGTCATAAAGGAAAAAAGTATCTAGTATCTAGGTATATTCAAATGTATGGTATAAATGTTACTGTTCTCATTCAGATGTTGGTTTCGCTATAAAATCACACTTCTTACATCATGAATGCACTCAACTTTGATTTGTTATCTATGTGGACCGACTACAGATATGAAGGTGGGGGAGTAAAGCAGTAATAGAGACCTGCCTGTTTACTCAAGCCACGCACTAGGTAGCACACAAAGGCCACATAAATCAGTAAACAGATCATGTTTCCTGTAATTACCCTCCATGGGACTTTGCACAGAGTATAAATGGCTGAGTGTTACAGGGGGGTGGCAGGTTCGTAGGGAGAGAAAGAACAAACAAAATGCCTCTTTGAAATCTTCCGGAGGTCCATCCAGAGAAATGGTGACGCAGGTTATACCAAGATATTCTGAAATGAAACGAGATGTAGATGTTCTAAAAACGCTGCTAATTACACTGACTCAGAAGTGTAAAGACTAACTCCTCCATAACAGCGCTGGTGATTTGCCAGCAAAACCAGAGATTTGGCCAGAAGAACGAATAATTCTTACTTTTTTTTTTTTTTTTTTTTTACTTGTGGGAAATAAAGCTGATCAACTAAAGCTCATTTAGTTTCTGAGGCTTCTTTAATTTACTGTTTGACCCAGAAGGCTAAAGTTCTAACAAGTAAAGCGGAATCGAGTCGTCGGTTAAGCTTTGTGCAAAATACAGTACATATCTAAATCATCATGCAAACAAGAAATAAAACAAAGAAATAGACAAGCTAACTGTACAGTATATACAACACACACACAGCCTGGCTAAAAAAGTCACACACACACACACACACACACACTCTAAGAGTTCATTTCGTCATCTTTAGCTCTGATTACAGCACACGATGTAGTGGCCTGGAGTCCTGGAATATGCAAGGGTAGAAATATTCAATAGATGTGATAACCTGGTCATTGAGTACATTCAGGTCATCAGTTGACTTCATTTTATTGCAATAACGTTGCAACCTGAGATCATACCACCGCCTCCAGAGACTTGTACAGTGGGCGCTATTCATGATGGGTGCATCGCTTCATGCGCTTTCCTTTTTAACCTGGCGCACCATCACTCTATTAAAGAGTCAATCTGAACCCATCAGACCACGTTACCCTTTAACCATTGCTCCAAACCGTATTTTTTCGCTCACTAGCATATTGAAGCCTTTTTGTTTTTCGGGTTAGTCTCACATACAGTACAAGTGTATGTGATCTTACAGTATGTCCACACAGCTGTTTAGTCCCAATCCTGTGAGTTCTCATCAAATTGTGTGTGAATGGAGATGCGCTTACTTTCACAGTATTTACAGTAGGGCTTTTACTGTTTATTTTTTAGCATGCAACGTCACCGAGTGTTTAAGTGATTGCCATTCGTGATGTAAAAATTTTTCCGACCACATTTCTTTCACAAAGTTGATGGTACAGCACTATCCTTCCAGGTTTTGATAATGCATGGAAGGGTACTTAATCCAGTTGCAGTAATTTCAAATCTCCTTTGCTCAATGCAAATGCCCAATAATTTGACCTTTTGAAATAGTGACCTTTTTTTTTTTTGACCAGGCAGCTTATACTTAGTTTTAGGCAGTTTATACACCTGATCAGTCATAACATTAGCGCATTAAAGTAAATTGATGACAGGTTATGGGTACACAAGGCTCACCCATGCCAGTGGCAACCAAAGACTGGCTCTGCAGAGATTCGCCCCAGTAGCACAAGGAAAACCCAAAACTTAGGTGGTTTTAATTAAGGTGGTCTCTTTTTTTTTTTTACGTGTCACTAGATAGAAAAAATTAACTTGGCATTGCTCTATTGTCAACTTTGTTACACAAAGTCTTCTGTCTCAGACACTAATACTGGACACTTCTTCCATAAATGTTTAGAAATTAATAAATGGTCCCCCAACAGAAAACATGACCATATCAAAGATTATGCATTTTTCTTTCTTAAATAACAACACATTTTTATTAGACTTATATAACGTAGCGTATTGACCATATCAGTCCCTGTGGGTGACTGTTACATCATCATTTTTTAATAACTCAACGACGCTGGGTCAGGAATTAGAGGTGCAGGCAGATGCAAGCACAAAGCTTCTTGAAAATCATCGTTCCAGACAAACAAGCAAAAGAATATCAGGACCTAAGGTATGAACTGTAAAGATGGGCTAAATGCAATTGCCTGAACGGTGAACTGCAACATACAGTACACATCTTTCCTGATGCTTTCATGACACTCTGTTGTATGAAGGTATTGTCATTTATGTGAGAAACTGCTGGTACGGAAGTACATTTTAATAACCAGTCATGTGTCACTTTTAATAACGAGTAACAATTTGGTCATAAAAACGCAGACAGCTCAAGATCATTGACTAACCTTGGTTAAAAGATGCTGTGATTTCAGCATTCATTCTGCTATAATAAAGACGAAATGCTAAGGGAGAAAAGCGTTTCCTCTTCCAGGGTATTTTTAGATAATTCTCTTACTGCTGGGGTTATAATGTTAAAAAAATAAACACATTTTTCGAAGTCTTTCAGGAGCCACTCCATAAATGTAAACACTGGAGTAAGTGAGTGACTTACAAGCGAGTTTACGAGGTGCTCGGTGTCGGCAACGTTTGCGCGCCCGCAAGACGAGGCAGTAAACTTCACCCTGGGCCTTTATGTCATAGGAAACACTCAGTCTATTAAAAGCACGAACATGCAGAGAAAGAGTGCGAGAGAGAGAGAGACCGACGTCTAGAGAGATGCAGTTTTTATCCTCGTCCTCTTATTTTTAGTGTCACTGGCAAATCCACTAATGGTCACAGTACCCTTTATTTGCAATTTCAGCATCTGTGTAAACATATTTATTTTTCGATGACAGTGTCAAAGCTTTCTCATTATGGAGGTGTTGTGACAATGATTATCACCGCAGATAAATGCTTACAAAACAACGAACACACCACTCTATGGAACGACATGGCATTTTCATCACTCTGACTGAAATGGAGAAATCATTAGGGATCTGTATCTCCTCTCGAGACGACGTGATGTGCAGTTCGATACGTTTAAAGCAAGTACGAGCTGTTCAGATGCTGTATAAGACTTGTTAAAGGGGTGTTTCAGAGTGGAAGACCACACCTTTCGTACTTGGAACTCAAAGCCGTAGGAAGTCAAATCCCTTTCATGAAGACTGACAACCATCTCTTTACCATGAATAGATAAAAGGCCATACAGTATGTCCTTCAAAAGGACTGACAGGATTATAGCGCCGATTGACAGCCCACGCCTGCTGTATTAGCCCTGACTAAATAATTAATGCTAAAGCAGATTCACTTGTTAACATTTCAAAATAATAGTAATAATAGTCCATGACGTATCAGCCAATACAGAGACCTAAAACATTACGGCTTCCCCTGTGCTGACCTTGCGCTCAAGCTCAACAATATAGCATTGGGAGAGGACGGATGCCCTGATTTTTTTTTTTTTTTTTCCATCCTCCTTCACTTCGCTTTTTGTCCCCACACAAAAGATTCACTTTAGATGAACTCAGACGGCAAACACAATTCAACCTCTGCAACTATTTGAACATTGTATTTAAGTGTTTGAAGAACTATAAAAGCTAAAGTTTAATATTTGAGCAAAGCACCAGACCTTCTGTAGGAAAATTGCTGCTTGCAGTAGATTTACTTGTATAGCGTGGGTGTGAAGACTGTCCTTATGTCCTAATTGACATTCGGATGAGTTGCAAACATGCTCGAATTCTGAATATCTGCAATTTCATCAACTAGTTTTTAGCGTGTAATAAGTTAAAGGTTAAACAGTGCCATTCTCATGCGAAATACTTACAGTATGGTCCAAACATGGCAACTATTATAAAAGACGATTATAATGAGACGATGATTATGCATTGATGATCAGAAACATTTCGAAACAGCTCCTGTGGCTCAGCATGTGGATATGGAGATGGCGTTATACAGTAATTGACCTGTATAACCCAAAGGGGCAACCTCTGGTCCAATGCGGAAGTGCCAAAACGTGCAGTTCCTTCAATAGTCCAAAAGTGAGTCAATTCCCATAGTCTCCTATGAGGGTTAAAATGCCCAACTTTACAACAAAAATAAACGCTTGCAACCTGGTACAAAAATGGTCTTTATAGCAAGATTAACCAATCATGACACCTGTACGGGGATGAACTTGTATGTAATTCATCAGTTAAAATTACATGACCTTAAGTCATAAGATGGTGCATAATTAGAAGCGTGGCTGATTTGTTTAACAGCTGCATTGCACCTGGACGGTATGGATGGTATGGATGACGGAGTTCAATCGAATGCTCAAAAAAGAGTGTTTCCACCAACAGCCAGATTCCATTTGTTCCACCAGTTTGTTCGATTTCCACCTCAGGTTAGTGTGCGTGGAGTTTGCATGTTCTCCCTGTGCTTGGTGGGTTTCCTCCCACAGTCCAAAGACATGCAGATTCCCAACTTGTGTAATTTGCATGCCCTACAATGGATTGACACCCTGTCCAGGGGGTACCCCACCTAGTCTCATGGGATAGGCTCCATGCCCCCGTGACCCTGTACAGGATAAGTGATATGGAAGATGAATGAATGAATTTCTTAACCAGCGAGTCAGCACCTGCTAAGATGACGACTTTCCATCAACCCCTTCTGATTGTAAAAATGGTGTGAAAATGAATCAGCCTTCCATGGCCAACATGTGGAAAAGCAAACAGATATTTATTACTCCAGGCATGTTAAAATTAGTTGGTAAGAAAAAAAGTTTTTATTTATTTATTTTTTTTAAATCAAATTCACGTTTTCTAGCAATTCCTTAACTTTATATTCTTATTTCCCAATACCACTAATTCCACCAGCACTCCAGCTTGGATGTTTTTCCCCATAATAACACACCCCATCATGTTTTATGCCTTCATTATTTTGTCTACCGTGTCTTTTCGATTTATTACGCTACATCTCCAGATGAACACCGGTTTCTTCTTCGTGTTTCGGGTTTGTTTTGCATGTTGTTGCTGAATCATTTATAGCCAACCATCAGGCGATGACGCTAATTGTATGAAAAATCACAGGCTGCATTGGCGGGTTTTTGCCCGGCTCTATAAAAGAGCTTGTTTGTTTTTACCCTCTAACTGCACCGTGACATGGATTATGTTTTATAATTTCCCCTGTCTCGTACCTCCTTAAGTAATTATCCAGCACGCCACTCTCCAGGTTGCTGGAGATATGCTCCTTCATAACACGCATGCACACATAAACATTATTACCTGCCATATGCTTATCGACTGTTGCCTCTCGTTTGGGTGGGAGGCAGCGGATCAGTGATTTATTTATCCCATCCACATAGCATCCAGTCTGCGGCGGGGCTGAAATCTGCCTGTTTGAAGTCGGGTTGCCATGGCACAGATGCGCTCACGAGAAAGAGAGAGAGAGTGCGAGAAAGAGGCGGAGGAGAGAAGAGAAGAAAAGAGAGGGTTAGAGGGTTCTGCTAAGGCTGGACTCTATGCTAATGCAAGCTCATGGCCATGTGGGCAACTGTGAAGTGGCCAGGCCTGCCACTCATCATAGCCACCAGGGCAGAGAATAAAAGGAGCCATGACCTGAAAGGGAGGGAAAGCGAGATAACAGAGAGAGAGAGGGAGAGAGAGAGAGAGAGAGATGCACATTGGCAGAGAAAGCGAGACAGACAGGGAGCAGCTGATAGTCCTGCAGCCTTGTTCCATTTTAATTTAAAACCTGTCAGGAATAGTTTCCTTAATTTCCTTAATTGTTTCTTTCATCAGTCTGCAGTTGAGAGAGATTGAGGAAAGTAGGCAAGACTGATGGTTGTAAATAAGTCAGCAGATTTAGCTCAGCCCAGTTCTTGCTAATCTTCTTGGAGGAAAAAAAAAAAAAAAAAAAAAAGATAGTGCTGAACATGACAAACACAATTATTTGTTTAATTTTGAAAGCAATTCTTTATTTGGTTACTAAAATTATCCAGGAGCAAAACAGTTTTATTGCATGTTAATTATTTGTATTATCTCTCTTCGACTCTAAACAGATGATTAAGCCATTATTGCAACCAGTTGACTATATTTAGCAAGCCTCACCAGTACCGATGTCAGTTATATTTAGACGGGCGTTCAAGTCAAACTGGGACTTTAGATTTCCTTGCGCAGAGTAGCAGAACAAAGTTAAGAGAGTTCAAAACTTCCTTTAATTCTTCTATATAATCCCCTGCTATGGCGGCAAGGTGGTGTAGTGGTTAGCACTGTCACCCTGCACCCAGGGTCTGGGTTCAATTCCTGGCCAGTTTGCATCTTCTCCCCATGCTTGGTGAGTTTACTCCAGTTTCTTCCCACAGTCCAAAGACCTGCAGATTAGGCTAATTGTCATTCTCAAATTGCCCGTAGTGTGTGAGTGAGTGTGTGTGTGTGTGTGTGTGTGTGTGTGGCCTGCGATGTATTGGCACCCTGTCCAGGATGTACCCCGCCTCATGCCCTAAGTCTCCTGGGATAGGCTCCAGGCCCTCTGCGACCCTGAATACAGGATAAAGCGGTATAGACGATGAGTGAGTGAGTGAATCCCTAGCTACACTAATGCACCTATTTCAGCGTTTCATCAGTGCTTAAATAACATCAGGATATAAAGGTTTCTCAGTACACCTGAGCCATGATCAGACTATATGCTTCACATGTGAGACACTGGGCTTCCAGGGACTCATTTCATGGCCCAAACGTAAGCGAAGTCAGGACTGTACCGGGAATCCAGTTCACAAGAAACATACTGGTTGATGAAATCACATTAAATATAGTGTAAAATGAAATTTGTCCACAGTGTACGTACAGGTTTTCCTTTCCCAAATTGAGTGTCATGTCATGGGTCTTGGCTCTGCATGTTTGAGCCCTTTATGTAGCACTTTGTACAGATATGTCAGGATCACTCCATCCAGACCAAGCGCTAGAGAACTACACTGTCAGACCCAATCCTTAAGTCCTCCCAACAAAGTACAAGCGAGAACGAAAGAGCTCACTGCTCGATATCCCCATTACTTAAAAAAAAAAAAAAGCCAAAAAACCTCGGCTGTGCCTCCGAGACATGATTACAACTTAGAAACCTTAGTCCAATTCGTTCTTTCTTCTACTTCTTACTCCTACCAAGTGACTCATGTGCAATAAATAGTGCCAGGATGCACTCTGGATGCACCTAGACATCATTTATGAACTAGCCATTGATCAACTAAAGTATATGTAATTACAATATGAGCCAAAATGCAAGCACTGCACATTAAGAGAGATTGTTTCTTTGCAAGACCCACACGGTCAATAACCATCTCCAAATGAAGAGATATTTTATTGACCATGATGGAAGAAGCATGCAGTGGACACGCTGCCATTATGTGCTCTTGTGTCAAAGCCTGACATTCATTTCCCCTCCCTTTCAGCCGTGATAATGCTGGCTTGGGTTTTGTCTGGTCTCTGTAATGGTCAGAGCCTATCGAAACCCACAGTGTCTTGTGTTTCTGCCAGCCACAGCCAGGGAGTTTATATCGGCCCAGTATTGTGGTCTCGCTGTATTCCGAACACATCGTGTAAATCCTTATGAGAATAATGCGTGACTGCACCAAGGCCTAATAAACCATTCTCACGATGGTTCAATGCTAATAATGTAGTTGTCTCACGATGCCAAAGTGTAGTTTACCTCCGCTATAATGGTTATTTATGAAATTCTAGATGTCAATGGACATCAATTACTAGGCCAAACTACTGTTTTTGAATTGACCTGTAAAGATGTTGTTACTCACCTTGTTTTAGTTCAAATACATTTTATCAATGCAGTCCCCTTTTTTTCTTTTTCATCTGTAGACATGCTCTATACAGTAGTACCAGTTGAATGTTTGGGCACACCAGTCAAAAGTTTAGATTTATTTTACAAATTCTAGAACAAAATGGATTATTTTTCACTATGAAACTATGAAATAACACACATGACCACACATTTGGTAGTTTGTTATCCGTTGTCATTTTAAGACACAAAGGTCAGTTGTTCTGGAAGAGCTCTTGCAAGAACAGTGCAAGTGTATTTGCAAAACCCATCAAATACCATGATGAAAGTGTCTCTCATGAAGATCATCCCAGGAAAGCAAGACCAAAACTTTAGTTTAGACTTACCAGCCTTACTTCGGATTAAAGCCGTTATGAACGCTTCACAGAGCATAAGTACCAGAGACATCTCAATATCAGCTGTTCAAATGAGATTATTGTAGATTTTGGATGCCTCCAGCAATGTCAAAGAAATCAGGAAAGGCCATGAACTTGGAAGGTGTGCGCAGACTTTGGCATGGTAGTGTACTACAGGTGAGTGCATAAGATCATGTATTTTCATTCTTGGGGAAAAAAAAAAAAACATTCTTCTGGCCGAAATATAAGCATCATATTCATTCATTCCTTCATTTCACTCCAGCTCAAACCTGCAGCATTTGTACATATACTATTCCTCCTGCTTCGTTGTAACCAATGAGCCTAGCTCTCACAAAAGCACCTGAAGCACAGCGAGTCTGGGGACGAATAAACACAGAGAGAAACAACACCAGACAGCCGTGAGCGGATTTTAAAAAGGAGCCAAACACCTACTTGCAATTAGGAACAACAAATCAGTCTTGAACTATTGTTTAATATAAAGTGCTAAATATTAAATTTTTAATTAACCAAACAAGCAAGGACTAAATATATGTAATGAATGAGGGGTGAGTGAGTCATGGCTGCATATGCTGTTGTGCTTAAAGCCTGCCTCTGACACATAACCTACGGTGTGTGTGTTCATCAAGACAACAATGGGTAATTATTTAAACGGCTATTTACAGTATATTTCTGGTTTATCAAAGGATGATGCACTGCGCTGTTGGAAACTTGTCACACGAACGTCCACAAGGACCACACAGTACCGTCTGTCCGCTCTTAAAGACAGTGATGTAGCTCCCAAAAAGGCACTTATCACATTTTTGTTCATCAGTACTTGCTATTTAAAACGGCTTTATAATGTAAATTTCCCTGTGATACATGGATCAGCCACGACACTAAGATCACTGCAAGGTGAATTTACTGGTTATATACCAGTAAACTGGTGGGAGGATCATGGGCACCCAAGGTTCATTCGTGCCTGTGGGGACCAAAGGCTAGTCCATCCAGTCCAAAACCAACAGCTGAAAAAAGTTAATGCTGGCTATGATAGATAGGCATCATAACACCCCGTGCATCACAGCCCTCTACGTATGGGGCTTAACAGGCAAAAATCTTCTTAAAATACTCTTGATCCCAATTACAATCAAGCGTCAATGAAAGATGCCGGACAGACAATTTTGATCCATGGAGGTGCCACAGCATCCCTGCTAACATCCTGGTACCAGACACCACAGCACAACCCCCTGAGGTCTTGTGCGATCATGCCCTGTGGGTCCAGAGACTTAATGCTTTGCATTCAAATGCCATTGCTGATCGGTGTGCTCGTATTTGTATTCCAAGTTGGGCGTCTATTCAGCAAGCCATTAATCGGGTATCCTCCTTCTCAGCCCTGTCAGAATGGGTAGTTCATTCTTTCTCTCTTTCCCCTTTACTTATTAAAAAAAAAAGTATTTCTTTACTCGAACCAATAACCAGAGTGAAAAGGCCGAGGAGTGAGGCTGACCTAAAATAAAAGGATCTTATTTGGAGTGGTTCATCTTGAGGAGACTTTTCTCATAGAGCTGCTCATTAGACATGTTCTCACCTCGGTCCTGCCTGCTTAATGACTGCACTCGTGAGTACCGGACCTCTCTGGCATGGAATAAGGACTTCACTTGCCTACTCGCCTCAATTCCGATAGAGTAGGCGCCAGATTAAGGTGGTCTTAGCGGACGCTGGCTCTAATGAACAACTCGTGGGGAACAATAACCTTTAGGTCAACATAAACAAATCACTCCACTAATGGGAGTTCGTTTCTTAGCCCAGTTAATGTGACATATGCAAACAGGAGACCGGAGGACAGAGAAAGGGCCACCAGAAAACATAGATTATGGCTTGCTTTCTGCAGACTGAATCTCTATTGTAGCCGGTGAACCCCCGCACTGGACTTCAGCCACCTCTGGTTAGGAAATGTGAAGGTTTTCAGCGAAGTGTCAGTTTCCTGGTGACTGTAATGCCACTTTAATGGTCCGGTTTCTTGCTTTAACAACTCCACCATGATCTGCTGGGAAATTAATCAGATTTTATAGGGCTGGTTACAGGCAGCGTTGCATAATGAGAGCTGAACGTTGCATAATGAATGTTGCCATGACCTGGTAGTACCAGGGACAAAGAATCTATTTTTTCTCCTTTATTTATTTTCGTTCCTTTTTTTGTAAAAATTATTTCTCTAATAATCCTTCTGGGGGAAAAAATGCACCAAGAAAGAAACATTTTAAAGAAACATTTAAAAAATCTTAGAGTTTATTCCTTTTGTATATAGAAACCGATCATCCACAACGTCATTATGTGAGCCTGCCTAAAGAGTAGGTCCCCCTTTTTGCCACCAGAACAGTAATGCGCCATGTGTTCTGAAACCTTTCTGTCAGAACCAGGATTACCTTTTCAGCAGTTTAAGCTACACTAGCTCTTCTACATTGAATCAGACTAAAAGGGCCAGCTTTCACTCCCCATGCACATCAGTGAGCCTTGGCCGCCTATGACCCCCTCACCTGTTCACCAGTTTTTCTTCCTTTAACCACTTTTGGTAGGTTGTGACCACTGCAGACCAGGAACATTGTGCAAGACCTGTCTTTTCGGATTTGTTCTGACATAATCGTCTAGACATCACAATTTGGCCCTTCTTACGGTAGCTACAGTTAATCTAGCTAGCTACAGTAATATATTAGGCTGCAAGAGAACATTATGTATTGTATTTGGTGTGTTGGAAGCAGAAAAAGTGTAAGGATTTGATCGACTTTGACAAGGGCCATTTTTTAATGGCTAGACAACTGGGTCAGAGCAACCCCAAAACTGCAGCTCTTATGGGATGTTCTCAGGCTGCAGTGGTCAGGACCTGCGAAGGAAGGCTCAAGGAAGGAAAACCAATGAACCGGCGTCAGGGTTATGGTCAGAGTATAGTCCAAGAGCTACTGTAGCTCAATCTGCTAAAAGGGTTAGCGCTGGTTCTCATAGAAAGGTGTCATAACACACTGAGTGGTTTATTGCTTTTTTGTTGCAGAATGGGGGACCTACTCAGTATTAGGAAGGTGGTCTTAATGTTATGACTGATCAATGTAAAAGCTTTTTATTTTAAATACATGCAATAAATTTAAGTAGTATTTAATCATTATCCTGATAATCTGTTTTTTTCAAAGCTTCTGTATCTTAGTCAATGTTGCCATGTCCTCTTTTTTTTTTTTTTTTAAGTTTAAGTTCCGAATAATTGATTAAAAATAAATAGCTGACACAGTAAAAGTAGCAGTACTGGAATGGATATTTTGGATGATTCTTCATAAACGAGGGTTTATTTTTATTTTTCTTCTTATCCTCGTCTCATGGGAACTGTCCTATTATATTTATTTAGACATCTGTCAGGAACGGAGAGAGTGCAAATTTACGTTCCGCTGTAGCTTGTGAATATTCGGGCCATATGTTGGGAGATTTCCGGCTTGCTCTTACAAGCAGGCCAGCTATTTGTCATTGTGAATTGAGTAAACAAGCTAAAAACCTATTGATTACATTTTGCTAAGCCTAATTCAATTTAAATAACGTTGTTATGGAGCAGCGGCATTAACCCTCTCCCTGCCTTGCCTCGCTCCTATCTTCGACCACTTCTGTTATTTATGAAAACTGACTGCCTATATGGTAATGACCACGATTAAAATGCATGATTGTACTGTATGTCCAAAACAAACGCTCAGTCTTTAAAAGTGCTTGGTTTCCAAACACTATTTCCGAAATAAAAAAAGATCAACGTTTAAATAAAAATATATGAAGTGGTACTTTGAAAGCAATTTGTTTGTTTTTGTTTCTTGTGTGTTTTTTTTTATACATTTTTTATTGATAATCCTGTTGTTGACTTCATAAATATACATGGAATGTAACCTTGAGAGAGCTTTCTAACGCAGCAGCAGCTCCTGAATCTAGATTTTGATGCATGACGCCGGACGACATTATTAACAACCTAACCTCAAACAAAATGAAGTCGAGCGCTTGTCACACTTGACTTCTGCTCTCTAGTGAGCATTTCAACTAACCTCGTCATAGACAGTCGAGTCGCCGGTCCCACGTTTGGTTTAGAATGGTCATAGAAGTACCTTATCTCAGCTGTGTTCAGTATAGCATGTGTGTTTCCTAGTAGGCCAGGTGAACACAGATGAGATGAGCTAATATGAATAGACAGGGTTGCCAGGTCAGGGCAAAAAGTGTGAAACCTGCCCAAAGATTCAGGCACTGGAAACGGGAGACGCATGGTCTCTAAGTGTTTCTTTTAACCTTCGTGTGGGAAACAAGGTCACCATGGTACGTGCACATTTCAATGTGCTGACGTTGTCCACTTTATAATCCTTCATTTATTTTTGCAATATACAGTATCTTACAATAATAGAAATGTTTCCCTGCACTGCAGTGTAGATACACTGTCTCCACTTACAATTTGCTTTTGTTTGCACACTGCTATTAGATTTTGGCCTATTTCGGCCGAATCCGTTTTTCGGTCACTGGAAATGGAACTGTTAGAAATGAAGAAACTCAGTTTTCAGGGTTGATGTGGACAGGAAAAGTGGCTTGTTTTTATGGCTTGTAAGAGTGTGTGTCAAATGGGCTGTATATCCTGTATTTGACATCAGAGTGTAACAAATGTAGTAAGAACTTTTTTTCCCCCATGGCTCTGATCGGCCAACATGGCTTTACCACTTCCTTTGGTGTGACAGTGTGTTTTTGCATTTTCACATACACTGTTTTTTTTTTTTTTCATACTTGTGGTGCATTTTTTTTTTTTTTTCGGTACATTACAATAATAGGTCTTGGTTGTTATCATTTTTCCTGCTCTGCACACTGACCATGAAGTTTATCACCCAGAATATGAGTACAATGCAAGTAATCTGGGTTAAATTCCACATTCTTCGTTCTGTGCAAAAATGCATTCCAAAGTTCAGCTGAGATTCTTATGAAGCTTATGCAGGCCCACTTTCTTTCCCTCATATGATTAGAAATGTGTAGTTAATACAGAACTTGATTTAGCTCAGTGGGACTGCTGCAGAGTCTCAGCTGAACTGAATGCATTTTTGCACAGAATGAGGGTTGTAGATTTACTTACATTGCACTTGTGTTCTGGGTGACAGACTGGAGGTTCAGTAAATCTATAAGGATCAAGACTTTCTGCAATGTAATTATATGCATGTTGATTTTATAAGCTGATAATCTGGCGATGGCAGCATCGTGTTTGTAGGGATGCTTTTCTTCAGCTGGGACGGGAAGCTGGTTAGAAGTGGTGAGAAGATGGATGGAGACAAATACGGGGCAATCTTAGAAGAAAACCTGTTAAAGTCTGCAAAATACTTGAGACTGGAGTGGAGGTTCACCTTCCAGCAGGACAACGACCCTAAACATACAGCCGGAGCTACAATGGAATGGTTTAGATCAAAGCATATTCATGTGTTAGAAAGTCCAGACCTAAATCCAATCGAGACTCAGTGGCAAGACATGAAAATTGCTGTTCATAGACGCTCTCCATCCAATCTGAATAAGTTTGAGCTATTTTGCAAAGAAGAATAGGCAAAAATTTCACTCCTTGGATGTGCAAATCTGGTAGAGACATACCTCAAAAAGACTTGCAGCTGTAATTGCAGCAAAAGGTGGTTCTACAAAGTATTGACTCAGGAGGGCTAAATACAAATGCTTGCCACACTTTTCAAATATTTATTTTCAAAAAATGATTGTAAGGTGACAAAATGTGCAAAAGTTCAAGGAGTAGGAACTCTTTTTTATACTATATATAATTCTATACCTTCTGTGGTGGTGGTCAATTTGAAAATGTCCATAAATCAAAATACAGATCATGATACGGTTGTTATCAAGCTTTCAGCAAAAGTGTTATATTGAGAAACCTCTTTAAACAGTCTGCTATCATTTATTTCATTTTCACATTTATTTAACACTAAGAAGGAGGAAAAACATTTTGTAACAATTAATATATTTATATGCATATATAAAAAAGGGCAGACTAGGAGTAATAGTGATGTCCCAGTAAAAGTCAGACCTGGCTGAACCAATTATACGTAGAGATCCTCGGGTGTTTCTCAACAGGCACAGTTCACTAAGAAACATCATATTTGTCCTTAAAACTAAAATAACAAGTCAAATAAATAGACGGCAGCATGATACAGGAAGTTATACCATGATAACTAAAGCTCAGACTCCTGGAAAAATTTTTTTCCTTTGTACAGCAGCTGCTTGTCTTGCCTCCAATAAAAACCTAATCCAGTGTGATGGCAAGCCATAAACAACAGCAAGCCGGTAATATGGGACCATAAGAATATTCTTTGGAGAGGCACACCACTGGGTCCAAGGCTGTTCTTCTTATTTCTGGCCATTAGCTCATGGTTGGTGGTCTTGTGTGTGATGATGCATCTTTTTTTTTTTTTTTCTCAACAGTAAGTGGCGATGAGTTAGTAATGCAGTGTGGTTAAAAAGTACGATAGTGAAGGGAGATGGTAAATCTAAAGTATATAAGGGCTGTATACAAAGTCTATACCGCTTTATCCTGTATACAGAGTCGTGGG